>RJWT010032157.1:0-14196 GCA_004365215.1 Cuniculus paca | reverse complement strand
AGTAAGAATCAGGCAAACAGATACTTTCTGCTTCCCAGGATTGTTTTTAGGTTTAAATCAGTTGACATACTGTGTCACTGAGGACCGCATCCCTGAGACGTTGGCTGGTTTGGTTGTCTTGCTTTTCCCACTTTTAGGAAGCATGGAAATTCTCTCCAGGCCCTACAAAACCAACCTCCTTGTTGAGTCAAAGCAGGGTGAGTCCAAAGAGCTCCTCTTGATGAGATCAGGTCTTCGAAGAGCTTTTCTTTCCCCATCTGCTTTCCGTACTCCACAGGTCTCTCCTGCAGACTTGACGTCAAACAGCTGCCTCTTCAAAGCTCTGGTTCTATAGACCTTGGCCTGAGACACTGTGTAGGACATTTGGAATATTCCCTGAGCATTGCATTTAATGAATAAATGCTTAGTGGTGTTACTATTAAATGCATGCTGAACACTGGCACTGAAGACGTGCTGTTGTTTGTGTGCATCTCTACCTAGACATTAGTGACAAAGTGAAGGCACTTGTAGGATGCACATAGAGCCTGCGCTTCAAGCAGGACTTAGAGTTTATGTGGAGAACAGAGGAAATTAACAGCCTAAGAACACACTGGTCACTGTCCCTCAGGAAGACTGCTGTCAACTGAATTTGTGTTTTATTTTGTAAAACATCTGCTGAGATATGAGGCTGTCATGAGTAAGTCATTTTAATATTTATAATAAATGTGCTTCTCCTGACTTCTTATATCTACCTATCAAAATGTTGGTATTTATCTGTATTTCAGCTGTGCCTTGTTTACATAGCATTTTTCAATTCAGCTTCTTCGCACAAATGATGGCCTTGCTAAGTGTCTTATCCAATGAACCAGTGGAAGGATTAGCTTTTTACACAAATTTTTTATGACTTTGTCAACATCTTGGCTAAAGAGAATGAAAGGGTAACGATTCCAGTACAATCCTTGCTATAAGCAATGTTCGCAAAAAAATACTCAGAGGGGCCACAATGTAAGAATTGTCCAGCTTCTGGAATGTGAGTCTATTTGCCTTATTAAGATTTCAAAGCCATGAAGAATGTCTATTTAGGCTTAAGGCACTGTGATTCATTTTAGGAGAGATGTTTGCCCAGTATATAAAACATTCCCCCAAGCAGAGGACTAGATAAAACATCTATGAGTCAAGATCTAGGAAAGCTCGTAAGGATTTATCTAAAGGTCAATGAGTTATTATAGAAAATATTAAAAGCCGGGCATGGTGGCACACTGCTGTAATTCCAGCACTGTGGGAGACTGAGGCGAGAGAATGGCAAGTCCAAACCCATCCTGGGCAACTTAAAACTTTTTAAATAAACAAACAAACAAACAAACAAAAAAACAAATTAGAAAGGGGCAGGCATTGAAGATCAGGATGAAAGGCTTGGTTTTAACTACCAGTACCACATGCACACAATTTATACATATATATATAAATTAAAATTGAAACTAAAAAAATAAAAATATTGCTCATCACTAAAAGAAGATAGAACAATGCAGTTGACAAATTCAGGTTTGCACATTTTAAAATCTGTAACACTCTATCTCAGTCTTAACCCTTTAGAGAAAACATAGGCTTTTGAGCACAACTGGCTGCACCCACCTTATGATCAACAAGGCTGGGTCCGCTGCCATGCACTCCCCACCCTGGCACTTAGCCGTAAGTCCTAGCAGACACAGTAGAATGTTCTTTCCATGTCTACCTTGCCAGATATTGTCTCATTACTGTACAGTGTCTGTCTCTAGAAGGACTACAGACTTATCTCATCTTCTTTTTTTCCCTTTATGTGTAACCCACTTTGGTTTTTCCATTTAAAGTACATCACTTTAGATGCTATATAGCTAAGTCTTGCACTTTTAAACAATTGACAAACTGTGAGATGCTCAGAACACCTATATTTACTATGACAAATGATATGGTTAGGTTTGAATCTGTCATTATGAGATTTAATGTTAGTCCTCTTCCTTGTTTGTACCTCTCTTTTATTTTGTTAAGGAATTAAAGATTTTTTTAAAAATCTCTTATCTTATTGGTTGGTTCATTATATGCAACTTTTTTTATTTCAGTGATTTCTTTAGGATTTAGGGCATGTACATTTAACCCATCACTGTCTATCTGAAAATATTATACAGTTTTATGTATACTACTAGATGCTTCAACTGATACTGATTCCATTATTTTCCCATCTAGACCTGTGCTATTTTGTGTTGAAAATTATTAGTTTTTATACTCTGTAGAAATTTCTTGGCATTGTTGGAACATACACTTAGATGCTCAATTACCTTTAAAATATTTAAACAATGAGGGAACTTTTTCATCTTCCTACCTACTCTTCATGACACGTGTTCTCTGTTCATTGGACAGACCCAAAGGTCCACCTGGTTTTGCTGTCCCTCTCCTGTAGGACTTGCTTCAACATTTCCTACAGTGCAGGGCAGCTGCTGTTGGATTCTCTGAGAATTTGTCTGTCTGAGAAGTGTTTTGCCTTCACTTTTCCTTTGAGTCTAGAATTTTAAAGTATTGGATTCAGTGAGTGTAGGAGTAAAAGTGATCGTTTGCCTCCTTCCTGACAAAACAAACCTACTATCAACCTTATTTTGTTCCTTTTGCCTTTGAAGCCTTTTACAATTTTTCTTTGTATCTTTGATTTTAAGCAACTGGATTATGATAAAGTGTACGATTCCTGACAGTTACAGAATATTTGTGTTTGTTTGGCTTTTTGGATTTGAGTTTGCAATTTTCATTGAATTTGATTAAAATTAAGACATTGTTTCTTCAAATATATTTTCTGTCTTCTACCTTGGGAACTCAAATTACTTGCGTATCATGCTTACTGCATTCGATCTCATGCTCAATGACATGCGTGTATTCTTCTCTGTTCTTTTTACACAGTGCCTATATTGTGTCCTTAGATTAAGCAATTATTCTGAAATATTTTATCTGATGTTAATGTATTCAGTATGTTTTTCTATGTTAAACATTGTCATCTTTATCTCAGAAAGTCCTTTTTAAAAAATATTTCCTGTATCTATGTTTTCATTTTAATGCATGTAAGGCACAAGTAGCTAATCTGTCTTCATGGTCTTATCTGATACTTTCAGTAGGTATCAGGTCTGGGTTTGTTTTGATTAACCTGATGATCATTCTCCTCATCTCAGTCACTCTTTTAAATTTCTTTACACAAAGTACTTATTAAGTAAGCCTTGTGTGACAATGATGCAGACACGTTAGCACCCACTATGAGTTATTCCTTGCAGTTTTTTCCTAAATAAAAATGCAACTGTTTTAATCCATTCAGGCTGCTATAACAAAATACCATGGACTAGGTCTCCTACACAATGGGATTTTGCTGCTTGTGATATAAAGTAATGTTTAATTGAAAGGAGACATCATGCTTGGGACCGTATTTTTAATACCTCTCTAAATGTTCTTAAGAATCATTCTATGATAAAGCTTATTCACTCAGAAATCCTTGGATCTTTTCAAGTTTGCCTTTAATATTTGTGTATTGAAATGGGGCTTTGTTTAATCTAGGGCTACGTATTTCTCATTACACAGGCAGGACTCCTGTCTGGTACCTGGAAACTGTGAGTTTTCCTGGAACAGGTATTATGGCCAGCTCTCGGTGCTTTCCTGGCCCTATTCTCTCAAATCGTTTTGAGTTATCATTTCCAGATATTTGGGGTAGTGGCTTCACATACAAGGGTGAATCTCTACTTTGCTAAATGCTCAAAAAGAAGCCCACTTAATAAAGTGGCCACATAAACATATATCTTCATGTCAAAAGAAATTCACTGAAACTCATGTGTGTCTTAAAATCCATTTGCACGTAATAATCTGAATGCACTTTATAAAAGCAGATAGATACTTGTGTTGAGGTCATAGGAGGAGATGGAAATGGACAAGTAGTGAGTCAGTGGGGAAAGTCTTATCACACAGCAAGTATATGGTGCTTTATTCCAGCTCAATAAAGCAAGGTGAGAGATGTCAAGAATGGTGTCATGACCAAATTGATCCATGTTGAAGAAAGAGGAAATTTATTACTGGTCGGGGAGCTTGATTCTAGCCCTGATATGCTTCCCTATTTCCAAATACCAAAGCTGGAGAGGGAGGATTTAGAAATAGGAATCTAGAAGACTTTGTTTCCCTCCTCTTATCATTGAGGTATAGTTAATCCTTTGGAACAACAGGCATGAGTTTGAAGGAGCTTCTTGATTTTCCAACTCTTTCTGTAGAACCTATTTCTCTGCTCCTATTATCTATTGGTGAAAGTGTTTAATAACATTTATCTTTTGACCTTTTATCCATTTGCCCTTTGAGTTTATTCACACCAGCCCAGTGGATCCGTGTGGTGCAGAGCAGTGTAGTAGATATTTATTCTGTAAATCAAAACCAACTTAAAGCAGCTTGGGACTATCCTGTGCACTGCTTTATTTGCCAGGACACCTGCAGAAAACAAGGAAGCACAGTGGGAAAATAGAAACGTAAATTAAAGACTCTTTGTTATTTCCTTTCTTCACTTATGTTTGAATATGATCTGCATGGCACATGTAAAACAGAGATGATTATCAAATCAATGAGATAAATATGCAGCTCACATTCATGGTAGAAAAGATGTGAGGAACTTACTTATTCACTTAATTTACAAACAAATTTGAAGGAAATTGTGTTAAGTAGAATGTGCATAAACTGTTAATATGTTCCTATTTTCTTTACTATTCTGTCTAAAGAATAGAAAGCACCCAGATGTGTGCAAAGTACTGGCTTATTTCCAAAGACTGTCATCAGATTAGTATTCAACTTAGTGTTCAGGATTTAGCCATTATAATTAATCATCCTCTAAGTGCAGAAAGATACTTAATGCTGTTTCTCTGCCCATTATTTAAACTTTTAGTTCTGTAGTGAAGGGCCTCAGACAAAGATTAATTAGGTCAAAAATTTGGGGGTTATTTTCTCACCACTGAGCAGAGAATTTATGTGTATAAGTGAAACTAGTGTTGGGGAAGATTTTTCAACAGTTAAACCAGAAACTGGGCTGGGAACATAGCTCAGTGGCACAGCATCTGCCTGGCAAGCATAAGGTTCTAAGTTCGATTCCCAGTATAAACATAAATAAATAAATAAATAACCCAGTAACTTTCTAAGTGACATTGTCCAGCAACACCCATGCATGCGAGGTTTAACTTAATTGACTTCTGTAGCATTTAATTCTATTATTTATCTCCTCTGTACAGTGGTAATGGACAGTTTACAAACTTTAGTCAGCATATGTTTTAGGGGGAAAATGAAGACTGTTTCACCTTGGAAAATAAATCCATAAACGATTTATTTCTTCTATTCACTGAGTCTCAATTCTGTCAGCTTAAAGTAAGATGAGTAAGAATATATAATCTTTCAGATTTTCTATCATTTTAAAGCACCATAAATTAACATGCATCCCATTTACATATAGAATAAGTCTTGAACATAAAAAAGCTAGAATAACATATTCTGGAATTCACATTTGAACTAAAATAAAAAGATGACCAATTTAACTTTGTTTATTTAATAGATTATGTCTGAAATGTCCTTTTAAATGCAAAGAGAATGGGATTTTCAAAATTCTTTTTCATTTATGAAAAGACTCCATACTTACTTTATGCATATGCACATAATCATTGAGATAGAAAAGAGAAGTACAGGCAGATTGATTAACGTTCTAGTCCTGTTTGCTTATGTTTCCCACTGTCAGATTAATACATTTTTAAATGTACTTCTTACATTAGCATATTAATTCTCTACATACCCCTAGAGATTTGCACAGTCACTCAGTAAGATACATCACTCTTCAAAGTCCCCACTTTAGAAAAATTTATCATCCTCAATTGTTTATTTTCCATGGCTTTATTTTCTTTTATGCAGGTCATTTATCAAAGCATAAAGCATACTTGGCCATGAAAAAGTTTGCATTGTGTAACCCCGTCAGTATTTTCTATCCCATGTACTCCTCTCATAAGCATCTAATGTAAATTCCAGATGTGGCTTACTCCCTGGTCTTTACAACAAAGAAAAATATGTAAATAAATATTCTATTAAATGTTAATTTTTGAAATTTAAATAAGTGGAATAAAATATGCCATATTTCTTCTGTTCAAATTTTGAAATGTTATGTTCTTAAGTCATACTAGTTTACCCAGAGGAATCTGTTTGGTCTAAAACACTAGAGTCCTTGACATTGAATGCAGGTTGAATTATTTCCCCACTTGAAAGACCAAGATTTGAAAAGCTTATTGGACAAGATTCAGCAAGTTGGTGGTTATTTATTTGATATGTATATTTTTCTGCTTAACTATACTATAACCTTATAGATTCAATAACCAAAGGTTATATTTCTTTGAAATTCTATAAAGCACAGATTGGCAAACCTTTTTCTATACTAGGATAAATGTTAAAGGCCAGATTGTCTTGTTGCCAACTATTAAGCTCTAGTTTTAGTGCACAATCATCTGTAGAAAATAAATGCAAATAAATGAACATGGCAAAAACCTAGTAAAACTTCATCTACCAATGAGGTTCACAGGTATCCCCGTGAGCGACTGTCTCCTTGTCTCTCATGCATAATAGTCTTGCATAATAAAAATGAATGTAATTGCAAACTCGGCACATACTGCTTTGTGTGTGTGTGTGTGTGTGTGTGTGTGTGTGTGAGACAGGGTCTCCCTGTGTAGCTCAGGCTGGCCTTAAACTCATGGAAATCCTCTGCCTCACCCTCTTGCATGCTAGAATTATAGGCTTGTGCCACCACCCCTGGCCCACGATTTTCTTCTTAGCAATGTTCTTTTCTGCAGAAAGAGATTTAACCATTTTGCTTCATCTGATAATTTAAGTGCTACTATCAGAATGTATAGAAGTTTTAAACTTACTTCTTAGTTCCTTGAAAAGAAATTTTTTGTCGTTAACTTGTTTCTTTGTTGTAAGAATCATTTTAGTTTATCTTTTGTTCTGAGTAACTACTTTGATGATACTGGTGCACAATGTAAAAACTATAGTTATTTGTTTATGATTTGGCTATGAAACTTTGTTTTTCATTTAAAAAAGGCAAAAAAAGAAAATAACCATTAGTGTAATTTTACATGGAAATTTCATGCCAATAGTTAAACATGTGCCAAGCACTAGAAGTCAATGCTTCTAACAGTAGAGTTGGTGTACAGAGTAGCAATAGATTTACATTATAATACGTGGTCGAAGATGTGAGAATTAAAGCAGGCATTCATAGCTCGTTATTTAGGAAAAATATTTTAAGAATGTATAAAAGATTTCCTGTAGTAAGAAAAAAATGTGATTCACTATGCAATTATTTAGGCTGTCTCATTTCAAGTTGATATCATAGCACCATGATTCAAGTACCTTAATCAATTTGATCAGTAAGAAACACTTTCATTTTTAGCACTTTGGACAAACTACACAGAGTTACCCATAAAACTGCATATACTGAAGTTAACCCTGTTTCATTACTGTGAGTGATAGGCACAGAACACAGAGGTTCTTCTTTCCAAAACTTAATAGTTCTTTTAAATTGTTTTTATTCTGTGAAGAAACCCCTCAGGGATGCTGATTTGGTTTTCATTTATAAATAAATTTTCTAAAGCAATCAGCACTCAAAAAGTTACATTAGAACATATTATTATAAAGTAATGTAAGCTAGAAGCTGAAATACATCATTAAATGCTCCTCTACACCATTATATGCTTTTTTCAGAACATTAGAGATACAATACTGTCTGGAGGAATCCATGATTTGAAAATAATGCATCCACGTATGTTTATTTGTACTTGGATATTTGCTCCTATCTGTATGCCAACGTTACAAAACGTTCGTGGTAGATATTGATTGCTTGTTTAGAATCCAAATTAGTAGGAAAAATCTCCGAATGAGACTTCCAAACCTGCAAATTTTTTTTTTCTTCAATAGAAGATGAAGCCTCCAAGCATCTGTTTTTCAAAGTCCAAGAATTTTACTTTGTGACTAAGAAAATAAAAATGAAAATTAATATATTGGCTACGATCCTTTGAGGCTTGTATAATCAGGCAATATGTGTGAATATTAATAATGAAGGCATTTCTTACAACAGTAAAACTATGTCTCATGGCACTTGAAGTCTAACGGATGTAGCAGAATCTGACCACATGGAAAAGACTGAGACATAAGTGGGAAATTCATCAGTCTTCTCACCGTGCGTCTTCCATGTGCTTGCTTTGCTCCCCATGGATCAGTTCTTCTCCTGCATTCCCTTCCTTCTCCAATCATCTGATTTTGCTTCTGTTTCATACATACGACAAACTTGGATGTTCAATAAATAGCACTGACTTCAGTTTCACTCACTCAGAAAGATACTGTTCTGAAATCTAAGGCATACATTTCTTTTAGCCCAGGCTATACCTGACTACCACCTCTACAGTAAAACCTAGAATTGTCATAACACAAATGCGGAGTAGAGAACAAAAGTCACCAGACATGGTGTAACAGAAGAAGATATCTGCACCAATAAAAACAATAATCTCTGATATACATAGCATACATTCTTAAAAACAACCCTCTAAATTCTTGGATGATTTAAAAACAAATGTATAAATTAAAAATCATCACTTCTCATACATGATCTATATATATCATTAATTAGATGAAGAAATAACCTGTTGCTTTATATACTTTTTTGAGGAATTTCCTTAGTGTCTTCTCAGATTACTTAGAAATAATGATAAAGCTGTTCTTACTGAATTTTCTGATGCAATGGGAAATGTTACTGTATTTCTTAGTATGCAACTGTGTTCTTATAGTTCTACGTGAAATATCATGTTATGCAATATGTCAATTTTAATGCAGAACTAGAGATATTGTTATTACTATGTTAAGGATTTTTAAAAGTGTTTTCCAAAAGAAGGTTGTTCTTTCATGTAAAACCCAGAAGATCTTTTTATTTTTGAATTATTTCCCTGGAATATTTATCTGTTCATGTCTACGGTCAACTTTCATCTTCATCATACTTATCAATCACTTTTGTTGCAGGTATGCAGTTTTCCATTTTTCTTACACTGTTTTTTTCCTTTTGCTTTCAAGTTACAGTTTTTGTGTATTAATCTTGATTGTCAATTTGACTTGAATAAGAGAGTCCTGGAGAGGTTTTTGGGTTGTGAGGCTGCTAATCTCATTAAATATTTAACTCATTGGATAAATTCATAGCTTCATGATATTTTAGGAAATACATCATGGGAGCCTGACTTTGGAGATACTGCCTGGTCCCTCACCCTGGTCCCTTCCCTTCCAGCTGTTTCTCTGTTACATGCTTCCCCAAAGCCATGTCTTGGGCGGTCTTCCTTCCCCACCCACTTCGGCCATGATATCGTTGCCTGGATGTAGCTTACCATGGACTTAATTCTCTGAAACCATGAGCCGGAGTAAATGTTTTTCCCCTTTATGCAGTGAAAGTCAAGTATTTTGTTGCAGAAATGGGAAAACTGATCAACACACTGGTTTTACTTGTTTTTCTTCATACTGGACATATCACTCTACCACAGTCTTCCGTTAACCTAGTCTCATTGGATGTACTAATCTGTACCTGAATTTCTCATATCTGAAGATAACCACCTTTGGTAAATTTATTCCAAATTTTGATTTTGACTCAATTAAATGCTCAAAGTTCCAAAACTTGCATAACATTCTCATTCATTCTCATAAACTGTCTGATAAATCCAGCATAATTGCAAGTATATGATGGTAACATATAATCAAAATATGTTGCCTTTCAACTTGGAATAATTCTAAAAACTATCCATTTTATCCAGTGTATTACAGTGAACCACATTATGATAATTTTAATATGTGTATGTATATTTAAAGTGTTGTCAATTTTTTACATCATAATCAAATTTGTAATGAATGCATTTTTGAGTCATTACTTAGACCCATGAGTCATACATTCTTCCAAACTGAACTGATAGTTCATAGAAGAGTTTTATTTTATTATGGCTCACAAATTTAAAGATGTCTCAATTTGTCATTGACTTACCTTGTAGATTTCAGCATTAGTAACAATATTTGAGATTGCTCAAAATCTCACCAATATTCATGCAAAAATCTTATAATTTTAGCAGTTAAAAACTGAAATGAATATAGATGTTACTAAGTACACAGTTTGAAGACTTTCTTCATGTTATATTGCTAAGATAGACAGATAGATTTATTTATTTATTATTTATTTATTTTCAGTGCTGAGAATGGAATTCAGGAATTTAAGTACATACCTTACCTCTGAACTAGATTCACAGGCTCATGTTTATTTTATTTTATTTTTTATTTATTTATTTATTTTTTTTTTGCGACACCAGGAATTGAACTCACGACCTTGCGCTTGCCGGGCAGACGCTTAGACCACTGAACTAGATCCCAAGCCCTGTTTTTGACACAGGGTCTCACTATGCCATTCAGGCTGGCCTTGAGCTCACTTTGTAGCCCAGGCTGGTCTCAAACTCACAATGATCCACCTGTCTCAGCCTCCCAAGTGCTGGGATTACAGGCGTGAGCCACCACGCCCGGCTCATGTTTATTTTTTAAATACCAAGTTTTCAGGAACTTTAAAGGGTCTTAAATTTTACTTTGTTTCCCATATACTCTAATAGTTTGTCTCTGTGTCCTGGATATTGCTGTGGATAAGAGATGCCTACTCAAAGACCAAAAACTTCATTACTAGTGACCATAGCAGAAGCCATTTAAAGAACAGGTAATCTTTCACCTGCAGTGGAGAGTGTTACAGGACAGCACCTGTGTTTGAAGAACCTAGATATTTTATAAAAGTCACTAAAAGTGTCTGATTGTCATCCAGAAAGACACAGTCTTCATTATGATGAAAAGGAAACAAATCCCCGGCCCCTCCAAGAGAGAGACACTATCTCTTTTCTAACAACTTTTAAAAAGTCTAGAAGAAATGCCATCAGCCCTATTGCTCCTCAAGATATACAAGGTGACAAGAAGGCCAGGAATACAGGACTTCCAACATTAGCCACATATTTTACTCATTGAAAAGGAGCAAAGATAATACTCAATTTTCAGAATATATTTTTAAAAAGCTTTTAGAACATGTACGTGACCATTTGTCATCTATGTAAATCAAATCCATCTCTAAATTTTCTCATAGTTAAACATAGTTTAACTTTTTTTATTCCCATGCTTTACTATTATTTTTGCCTGGTTAAACACATAAAAGTCTATTTTTCTTCTTGAATTCTTTCTCTACTAGTCTCAGGAAAGTTATAAACCTTCCATGAAAGTGAATGCTTGCCTGCGTTTTTATCTAGGTGCCCAAAAGCCATTAAGTTACTTTCGATTTTTAGCAAATAATAGACTACTGACATCATTACTTTTCAAGAGTTGTTCATTTGACCAAGTGATATTTATTTAATGATTTGTTATTACTGTCTAATTTGAAATACTTCTTTTACCACAAATTAAAATATTACTGAGTCATGATTTCTATAAATTCTGCATTTTAACCTCACAACTGGGGATGTGTTAACTAGTTTAATATTTTTAAATTCTTCCACAAATATTGACTAACTGAGACACTGTACAAATAGAGCAAGTGGCCAAGGAGATAATTTCAGTCTTCAAGATGCTTAGAGTGCCATTTGGAAAGACATGGAAGGAAATGTGTTTATGAAATATGGAAACTGTAAGAACCAATAATAGAAGCATATAACAAAACTGGGGTTGGATTGGGCGTAAACTTTTGCTGTCAAGATGGACTTTCTATGAAAATAATGCTCAAACTGAAAGATAGTTAAAGAAAATAAAATAGTAGAAAACATTGGATAAATAATTTTACATGGCTTTTTAATGTGATAATATAGGTGGGAGTTAGGAAAGCATGAGATTTGATAGATAACCAAGGTTCAGGCAGATATACCATAGGATACTTTATTCCAAAAAATGGAAAGCCAACAAAATTCTTTTAAACAATTTATGTGGCAATTTTTATTTTCATTGTTGCCTATCCATAAAGTATGTAAGTAAAGCGAAGGATAAAAGAAGACTTACGAGAAGATTTAAAAGATTGGAGATGGAGAGAATGCTTGAACATAGTAGTCAAAAGTTCATGCATAGTTTGTGAATAAGTTTCTCTAGTTATTGAGAAAGGTGATGTAGAGAAGCAAGCATATTTAAGTGGTAAGAAAACAAGTGAAATAGTAGGATTGAGGTAAACAGAAGGGCATCTAGATGTCTGCTTGGGAAGTGAGACTGATCATTGAAATTAAACTATTTAAAAGACAGAATTTCTCAATATTTGGAAAGGATAACTTGTCGTTATTTTTATATGAAAAATGTCTTCAGTCTCACTTTCCACCTATTCCAAAACTTGCTCAAAATATTTGATTATAAACACACATTTACATACACAAACATACACAATCCACAATAAGAACGACTTTCTCCTTCAAAACTAGAGACATTAGCTGGGCGTGGTGGCTCACGCCTTTAATCCCAGCACTCGGAAGGCTGAGACAGGCGGATTGTTGTGAGTTTGAGACCAGCCTGGGCTACAAAGTGAGCTCAAGGCCAGCCTGAACGGCATAGTGAGACCCTGTCTCAAAAAGATCTCAGATGAGTCCTGGGTGTTAATGACATATTCTTATTAGTATTAGATTTTATTATTTACACTGATGCTTGTAAATATGCTAATGAGAGAAAGATTTTCTCCATTTTAATAAGATAGATTTTTAGCTTTCTAGAATGACTTTACTGTTCTCTTTCTGAAGATCAAAGTCAATTCCACACCTGCACCTTACCAATAGCGTTTACTACGAGTGGGCACGTCTTTCCTGTGGATATGTCCCATGTGGCTAAGATAGCACTTTTTCTGACTTTCTTCTGTCTTTTTCCTAGGTTGTCATCTTCCTCTGTGTCCATTCTCTTTGGAATTACTCAATCCTCCTTCTCCAGCACAGCTGTATGGCCACCCACACTCTGTGCTAGGCCATTTAGACTCTGGATTTAAGAGAATTTACATGCCTTCAGACACGTTCATTTCATGAGCTTGACATCTCTGTACCTGACTTTTCCAGTTCCATGCCCAGTAAGCATCTCACACATGGCCTGACCCACACCAAAATGATTTTCCTGCTTAAGCACTATTTGATCACAGATTTCCTCAAGTCAACTGATGAAAATATAATTCTTTGCCTGATTTTTTTTATTTTTTTAAATATTTTTTGAGCATGATCATTATACACAAATTACATTTATTTACTGCATGCATTTTGATAATTTGAACCTATCCACAGGCCCAAAATACCAGCACCACAGGTAAGGTACCAACCCTGAAAATTTCTTAGTGTTATGTATATGTTTGTGTTGTAGTGGCGAGAACAGGTCACAGGAGAAGACACACTTTAATGTATTTAAAGTGCACAATTCCATGTCATTAACTATAAGTAACTATGTTGTCCAACAGATTCACCCATTGTCAACCACCATGTTGTTCTGCTTCTTCTGTTTCCTCTCCAAAAATTCTCAGAGAAGCATCTGCGACACCTTATCCTCTGTTTTACATTAGGTTCAATCATCAGGAAATTCATCTGCTTCTGAATTTAAATTATATTCAGAAATGTATTTATTTATGTTAATACATATTTACAGTGTATAAGGACTAGTTTCACTGTAGGGAATTGGTACACATGCATCACACAGCTCAATTCTTTTTCCTCTTCCCTTCCAGCTTTGTTTTCATTGTTTAATTTTTTTGTGCCAACATCAGATTTATTTACTTATTTTATAAGTTTTATCAATTATTATAGTCACAGATTAACAGTCATACCAACAGGCACATAAAAATAAATCACATAAAATCACATAAACAATTATAATAAATCAAGGTACCCTTTTAGATACACTGGCCGTGCTTGAACGTTTTCCATCAAATATCGGTGGTTCTCTTGAATAAAATCACTCAGATTTCTTTTTTTTTCAATGGTTAAATTAAAATTTTATTACAGTAGAAGACACCATGTCATTAATCCCCTTCACAGTACCTCCCTCTGCCCCCTGCTTTGAATGCATCTCATCATTCTTGTACTTTTTTTTTTTTTTTTTGGAGACAGGGTCTCACTAGGTAGTTAAGGCTGGCCTTGAACTCACTGTGTACCCCAGGCTGGACTC
>RJWT010032156.1:0-14202 GCA_004365215.1 Cuniculus paca | reverse complement strand
AAAAAAAAAAAAAAAAAAAAAAAAAAAAAAAAAAAAAAAAAAAAAAGAATACTGAAGAAGAAAAGGAAATGTTACAGAAAACAAGCAGTAATAAAATGGTAGACAAAAATCCAATCTAGTCAATAATTTTATTAAATACTGATAAAGGAAATAGTTTAAAGGTAGAGGTTACCAGAAGGGAGAAAATAAAAACAGAAACAAAAACAACAACAAAAAAAACAAGGCCCAACCACTTTCTCTCTAAAGGAGAATTATTTTAGTAGAAAGAAACAGGTTTAAAGTAATGACCAGAAAATGATATACAATGCACGAATAAAATATAAGCATAAGAAGGCTTGTGAAGCTATATTATCAGATTAAATAGATTTAAAATAGAGTATTACTAAATTTAAAAGTAATACTAATATAATGCATATAATTTCATAATATGACAATCAATTGATTAGGAATACTTAACAACCATAAATATTTAATGCACTTGATTGGAGAACTTTAAAATATCATAAGATTGAAGTAAGAAACACATAATTTGATAATTATTTAAAACCATTTTTGTCCAAAAACTGATGGAAAAACTAGACAAAAATATCAGTGAAAATTTGAAGGATCCAAACACACTATCAACCATCTTAACTTAGTTGATATTTATAGAACACAAAACCCAACAACTCCAGAATAACCTTTTTTATTTTCCAAATACATGTGATATACTCAATAACATAGATTGTATTTATCCAGGACACAAAACAAATATCAATAACTTGGAAGAAAAAGTCCTACTGTGTACTTTCTTTAATATAGGGAAAACTATTTACAAATTAATACAATATAATGCTTAGGAAAGCCAAATATTTAGAAAAAAAACAAGATAGATCTTAAGTCAAGGAAGAAACACAGAAGAATTCAGAAAATATTTTAAATGATAACTCAATGATAGTAACAGACTTACAGCCTTTGTAGGAATAATATGTAACTATTTTCAGTGGCCTTATGCCATCAAATTTGAGAATTTACATGAAATGGGGCAAATTCCTTGAAAGACAAAAACTACTTGATTTCAATTAGAGAGAAATAAATAACTTGAAAAGCTCATATCTATTAAATAAATTGAATAATAGTTACAAATTTTCCAATTAGCAAATTCTAGCCCAGTTGGCTTTACTGGTGAGTTCAAAGAAACATTTAATGAAGAAACAATTTCAATTCTACACAAACTCTTCTAGAATATAGTAGAGACCACTTCCACACTCATTATATGAGACTAGCATAATGTGAGTACCAAAAACGGACAAAGATACTACAAGGAAAGAACAATGTCTCTACTGAACACAGATGAAAATTTTCATAATAAAATATTATCAAGTAGAAACAATAATGGACAGTTTTAATATATCATGGAACATTTACCACATGAAAGCAAAACTAGCTTGTCATGTGAAAATCAATCTATAATTTATCATATTAACAGAATAAAGGGAAAAATCTATGGGGTCATTTCAATATATACAGACAAAAATATTTGCCAAAATTCAAAGCCTGTTTATAGTAAAAACATTTAAAAACTTAATGGATTGTGAATTGGATAAAGTTGTACCATGTCCATTGCTTTGTTTTGATTGACTTTACTCTGTTTTGTTTGGTTTGGTTGTATTCTTTTCAAAATAAAAAATAAAAATAAAAAAAGGAACTTAGAGCTAAATTATGCTTACTGATGACATATGAAATACTTTGTTCTTAGGTTTGAAAACAAGCAAAGCTGTCACCTCTCATCTCTCTTATTTAGATTGGACTGGAGATACCAACCATTTCAATAAAACAACAAAAACTTTAAAATCATAAGGATTGGAAAGAAATGATTAAAAGCAATTATTTTTTCTCTTAGTACTAGTGATTGAATCTAACATTTTGTAGCCCTGAGCTACATTCTCAAACTATTTTCAAATTTTTTGTTTAATATTTGAGACAGGTTTTCATTAAATTTCTAAATTGTCCAGGTTGGGTTCTACTTTTCAATCCCCATGCCTCAGCTTCTCAGAGTTCTGGGATTACAGCCATGTGTCACCACACGAGACACCATGGTAGCCATTGTTGATTTTTGGCTGTCTTGTTTTGAAGCCCTCTATTGCTTGCATTGTTATGTTCTGATCTGCTTTGTTCTGTTCTACTCTGTTTTGTTTTGTTTCAGTCTCTTTAAAATAAAAAAAATAAAATAAACAAGGAGGACTTTTAGAAAGTCATTAGGGATCTGCTAACAGCTACTAGAACTAACATGAACATTTTCTAAATTCATTGGATTGAAAAGAAATATTAAAAAAATCAATTATTTTAATATACTAACAGCAGGCAATTAGAAAATAAAACCTGTGTTTAAAATTCAAATGAATACACTGTCAAAACCCATCAAATTCTTAAGAATAATTTTAACAAAAGACATACACTAATAAAGATTTAAATAGACACTTAATTAAGAAAAGTATAGCAAAGATATACATAAAATACTCCATTATTCATTAGGAAAACACAAATTGAAACTACTACATACCTAGGGGAACGGCTAGTGACAACCTGATAATATTAAGTGCTGATGAGAATATGGAGCACCTGGAGCTCATTTGTTGCTCGTGGCAGTGGGAAATGGGCCAGCACCTGTGATACAGCCCAATGAGAATTCTGCACTGTAACGACAGATAATTTGGGAGTCAGTAGGTTATGTACTTTGTGAAAGGACAGCGGTCATTCTGTTTGACCTTAATTTTTAATTAGATATATACACATTTGTTGACTTTAAACTCTTAACCTTCAAATGACATCCAGGGTCTACAAAAATAAAACTTTTTGAATTTGCTTACTGTGAATATTTCTGCATAAAAGTGCTTTCTCTGGACTCTGACCATGTAAAGATCATCCTAAGTCTGAGATATTCTTTTCTGCTATAGAAACCTTAACCATATTGAGAAAAATGCCTTTAAGTCTTCCCACACGGGAGCAGAGTTAAAAGTGAAGAAGGGATATGATGAGCGTTGCCTTCTCCTTTGCCACCTGGATTTGACACACACACAGGCCTGCACGCACGCACTCACACTCCTCAATTTTGATAGCGTCACGTTGTGACTGGCAGGGACTTCAGCCAGGAATAAGAGCTTGTGTCACAGCTTAGATGCTTAAGAAGAATCAATTGGCACCACAGTAATCACTTTATAAATAAAACCTATAAACATAGGTTTGAGAAAAACTATATTTTGAAACATTTTCTAACGTTTTAAATATCACTTATGTATAGATGATATAGTGGGCAGAAACAGCAATGTTTTCTCCATATTTGAGTGATGAATGATATAAAAGTTAAAAGAAAATCTTGAGGCACTAACTATAGCTATGGATCAATCTCTAATGTTCCCCCAAGAATAGAAGATGCTGTGCTACATGTTCTGTATAGGGTCTTAGTTCCTTCAAATTGAAATACTTGCTCTTCAGATATGTGAAATATCTATATATCAATGTATCTATACTATATATCGATGTATTTATCTATCTATACAGTCACAGCAATATTTGGAATTGTACCTATATTGTCTTTTCAAATAAAACTTTGGTGGGTGATTAACAAAAATCTACAATTGAGAAGTTTGGAAATAAATAATGTGAAATTCATTTCTCAGGCCTTTGGAAATCACTCTCTGTGTGATCAGATGGAAGCTTATCTATCCTGACACCTAACAAACACATAATTCTATTTTGAACTTTCTTCCATTCTCAGCACTTTTAGCCTTGAATGCTATGTTCTTGGCAGCTTTTATTTTGTAATCACAGAATGCATTGCTTTAACCTTGTGTTTCAAAATACGATTTTTGGGGAAAAGTCACTGTGTTCATAAACTACCTGTCCCACTTTGCACTCACTGTGCTGCTCTTACTTCATGTCCTGAAGGTCATTGTTCAGATTTGAAGATCAGGTTGCAGATTTTCTGCTCCTTTTTGCACTATCAGGGAAAGGAAACATTCTACAAAGCTTTGCTGGTCTCTTCTGTTCTCACTGGAGACAAAGCAGAATAACACTTATTCCTTATGCTTCTGAATCTCTTGGCTAGCTTGAGATTCTTATTTAGATATAAACACTTCTTGCTTCAGAGATCCAAGTGCCTTGGATGGGAAGAACTGAGTATGATACAGCCTTTTTGGATGCTGTACTCTACTTTAAAAATAAAAATGAGAAAGTATCATTACTATCTCTGCAAACTACACCCCCTCCAATGTGCAGTGTTTTAGTGCACTCATTTTCTGTTGCAGGCAAAACTCATGGCAGTTAAAGCATTTGCTAAAACTCCGTGTCATTCTCCTCCAAGGATGAGCCCAAATACCAGGGATCATGAATACAGAAGGGTCTGGACATTCACTAGGGACCACATATGCTGTTATTTAGTCTTCACAATTTCATTAGGCAAATCTATGTCAGAATTCTCATTTGAAAAAGAGGGAAACCGAGTCCAGTGATGTGAAACAGCTTTTCCAAATGCACAAAAGGATCAGTCTAATCACCTTTGTTGCATATATGCTTATCAGTTGCAAATTCCTCGAATATTTTTGGACCAATTGTGCTTGGGTTTCATTTTTCTGAGAATCTTCAGCCTGTTACTGATCTTTGAAGGATTGCAGTTGTTCTTATTAAAATCATTTAAAACTCAGGATTTTCCTAGAACTTGGACAGCAGGGGAAGAATCTGAATCCAAGTAATTATAGCAGGTCTGAGCCGCATCCCTTCAGTAGGTAAGTGCTGTCAGTAACAGCATGAGGCACTTATTTGTCCAATGCTGGTTTGTTTCTGCCATTAGGGACTTTCAATTCCAGCTGCAAGCCGTAGGTGAAATGGTTGTTTAGTTTAATTGGTTCTATAGAATGTATTCTGTAAGCGACAGCAAGTATTATTTAGTATCTAGTATAAAGGAAAACAGGAGAACAACAGCTTAAAAATGGAAATACAATAATTTCTTATCTACCTCTCTGAAATAGTGAGAGATTAATGAGACTGGTCATGATATGGGTTGAACTGCTTAAAAAAGAGTTGCTCTGCTTTCTTCCAAACTTTTTTCTTCTTAGTTATTGCTACTTCTACTGGAAACAGCACAGGATTTAAACCTAAACTTCTAACCCTGAGTCCTGACTCTGCCTGTAATTACTTGTGAGACTTTGGGCAAGTTACTTAACCTTCCATGGATTTTGATGCTACATCTTTGAAGTGAATATTCTAATACTGACCTTATAGGGTAATTTGGAGAATTAAATGCATTGTAAGCCATAAAACACACACAAGCAGTAGTTACTTTAGACTCATATATCACTAGAAATTCTATATTCTATCTATAAAGCAACGTATCAGTAGTTCCTAATGTGTGAGCCACAAAAATCCA
This sequence comes from Cuniculus paca, assembly GCA_004365215.1. NCBI lineage: Eukaryota > Metazoa > Chordata > Mammalia > Rodentia > Cuniculidae > Cuniculus > Cuniculus paca. The sequence goes on along the minus strand of RJWT010032156.1, from coordinate 8,798 downwards.
GTGCCACAGATACGCTCTGAAAAATGGATTTAGGATTTTGGGGTCCAAAATATCTTTTTTCTACAGTCACTCTTATGATCTTAAAGTGTCCTCCAAAATTCATGCTTTAGAAACTTAATCCAGGAGGTGCAACCTTTTAGGAAGTGTGTCTTAGTCATGTTCTTGTCACTGGGACACAACACCTGACACCCACAATTTAAAAGAGGAGAGTTTTATTTTGTCCCATGGTTACAGTCCTTAGCTGGTGGGCTGTGAGGCAGTAACCACCTGGTGAAGAGTATACGTAGAGGAGGACTGTTCAAGCCGTGGGGGACAAGAAACAGAGATCAGAGGGTCTAGGGGGGAAGATCTGCCCTTCCACCTCGGGCTCCAGTGACAGAGCTCCAGCCAGGCCCAATCTAACAGCATTGAGCTCTGATCCATCCTGGGGAGTGATCCACTGATGACTACGCACCCTCGGGATCCAATCACCTTTCCAAGCCTCATCTATGAACACATGAGGCTCTGAGGGACATTCTAGATTTGCATCGTAACAAAATGTTTGGGTCTTTATTTAGGGTGCTGTTTTCCTAAAAGAATTAATATCATTACCAAAAGTATTCATAGAAATGAATTCTCTTAATTCTGCTTTTCTATCACTGAGAGGAAAAGGATCTGTCCTCTCCCAGCTTCCTGCTTCCTGCCATGTGAGGACACAGTAGGAAGGCCCTCATCAGATTCTGGTGTCTTTAGAGCTATGAGAAATACCTTTCTATTATTTATAAATACTCAGTCAGTGGTATTTTGTTTCAGCAGTACAGATAAAGAAAATCACCGAGTCTTGCTAGATGCTCTGCTCTGTTAATAACAAAACATGACTCATAATCTTCTGTTTTATGAGGCTTATGGTCATCAAAGGGGCCTTCCTTTGATCTTTTTGTACCAAGTCCCATTTCAAAAGTAAGTGTGTAACCTTACCTTGGAAGGATCATTCCCGAATCTTTTTATTCCTTGTTTTATTTTCTTGAGCTTGAGCCTATAACATGACATCTTTCTCCTCTGGGTGTATACACAGTGCAAGGAATAATAATGGATATGAAACAATTTGTATTTTTTTCTAGTCTCCGGAAAAGAAGTGAAAAGAACAACTAAGCTGCAGTCTATTGATTGTTTTTTACCCAAACAGCCCAGTTTATTGTTGGATTCTTTTTTATAGTATTTTCAATAATTTTCTCTAACGCTCCTTATATGAGACTTTTCTAACTTCCCGTATTTTTCCAAGTTCTGTCAATTGAAGATCTTTATATCATGAGTCTGAAAATTATTTATCTTCTGGGTGAACATCCTTCTTTCTCTTTTTAAGAAATATATGCCCTCTTCTGAAACTAACTTTGCAAGAAGCTCCAAGGCCAGAAAAGTTGGGTTTTGGTTTTGTATTGAAAACTTAATATGTTGGCTTGAACTTATTTTGGACAAGTCACATGTTTAATGTTCTAAGGCTGAACTACAATGGCTTTGCTTTTGGGCACAGTATTTCAGTCAATATTCTGAACAACTTTCCACTTGGGGCAGCTCCATCTGGGACATGTTTGAATCCCTTAAATCTTCAAGTCCAAGTAACAGTGCATTCCAAGAAAGATGTTGAATATTTGCAATGTTTTTAAATACTTTTATTTGGAGTCTTCTGAAGTTTTAGAGAAAGTATCTACTATAAACTGGGACTAGAGACTGAGAAGGGAATAAAAGATGTTTGAGACTAGATTCAGCTGCTGTATGGATGGACATTAGATAGGCCTTATGATGATTCCATAACTTTTTTATTTACTTCAATTTATTGTTCATTTTGTGCAAAACATGGGGGGAGCTAGGTATCCCATAAGCCCAGACAACCCTATTTGCTCCACACTTTGTGTCTTTAGCCCCATCCTCCTCCCTGAGCAACATCAGGCACATGAATTTTTCTTCAGATCCCTCCTGTGAATTCCTTCCAGTACAATGTTTATGCAGCCACTCTAATCGGTTAAGAGCCACGAGGAACAGACATTGGTCAGTCATGGCAATGGTATGTGGTGGTTACTGGGGCACCGCGCTAAGCACTTCATGGAGTTGATCAGTTCTCACAACAATCCTACAAGTACTATTATTATCCCTCATCCTTTTCTTATAAATAAGAAGACTGAGACCTAGAGTAGTTAAATACTTGCTCACAGCATTGCCACTAGTCAATAGGTTAGCTTGGGTTGAACTCAGGCAGTTTGGTTCTAGAACTGATATCCAGGGAGATAGCACTAAGATTTTTCACATGTAAGAACATCAACAGAGAATCTCACCAGATCTTTCATAGGTGGCCCTGGTGATAATGGTCGATTTTAAAATGTTGAGCTCTACTTTCAACTCTGTCATTCAAAGCTGCATGGATCTTAGCAATCACAATGGAGATAAACTAGCTCTGCACAGGATTTGAAGTAAGATTAAAATGAGATAAATCAAATAGTACATGGGGGAGAGTTATTGTAGTGAATGATTTGTGACGGGGACTCAGTAAACATTGGATCACTCTCTTTTCTGAAGTACACAAGATGAATGACAGTTTCCGTACCGTCTAACTCTTAGCTTAGGAAGTAAGCTCTTTTCTTCTTTGGACATTTCTGGGTTGCAGTAGAGCTCTTGTGAGCCATTGGGATGATAAGAGAGAAATTGCATTACGGAAGAAGGCAATAAGACTTATCATCTCTTGAAAAACTCACAATCACGATGATGGCTTTCTCTCACTTTGCTTAAAGACTTGATATCTGTAGAACATATATATTCCTCAGGGTTATGTGTAATTTGATGTTATTACCTGCCATTTACACTTTAGTACATGGCAACTCTTCTGTGAGATAATTTGGGGAGGCAAAAAATCAGAATATACTGGTTAATGAGAATGCGGGTAGCATTAATATGAAAGAAAAGGAGAGGAAAGCAAACAACTTGTAACCCTCTTCTGGTCATGCTCGGGGTTGCCTTACATCCACAGCTGCCCAGTTTGAAGATGCAGTGAGTGATTCTGAAGAATACATGTGCGTCTAGGAAATAACGTATGTATAAGGGTTTGAATGGTGTGACCCTATAGGGTAGCAGGGAGAAGAGGCTCAGTACGTAGTTTTATTTAGATCATGTGTGCTTCAAAATCATGCCTTTCTCTCAGTCTCACATCATTTTAAAAGACTGACTTCCTAATGTCAAACTTGGGAACATCTTGGGATATTCTTTTTACTTACAGGTAATGACTTCATATGGATGATCATCAAGGCCAACATATGACCCAGTAGTGTAGAATTCTTTCTTGACTGGCCTCAAATCTATGAAAGGTTATTGATAAAAGAAACAAAACTTACCACCACATGAATCATCATTAGTCATAAGCCTCACCTGAGTGATGAGGAAATCTCTGAGACTTCAGTGGTGAAGAAGGGTGGTCATATGGAATTTAACAGGAGATAACATGAGCTCAAATGCCAGTTGCCCTATTTCATGTCAGTAGGAAGTGCATAATATTTAACTCCTCTGAATATTCATTTATAACACAGAGATATTTATACTTATTTTCCTGATTGTTGAAAATAGGAATATGGGTCTTTCAAATGGCATGTTTTAGCCTTCTCAGCTAAATAGTAGTAGAAATTGTCTAGCCTATTTTGAAGATACTGAAATACTGTACAACTCACTTCTATGATCTCTTCATGGCCTAGTTAACTGAGAAAAAAGCTTTGTCAAATATCTGCACTCAGCTACCATGTTGATGGACCTCGTTTCGAGCCTAAGTGGCATTTTCACCCAGCACCAAGAAACTAAAGCTATATGTCTGCAACTGCCCCTTCTCATTATCATTGGGACCGTCTCTGGGAAATTCTGTGGTTTCATAAGTTATCTTCTAGTTAAAACCACTGCATTGCACAGTGGAGACACTGGACAGAGTCAGGAGGTCTGAGTTTGCACAACATTTGAGGCTTCTTTAGCTTCCAACGTATCCCTTATAAAAGGGAGAATGAGGAAGCTTACCAAGTAGTCCACTTTTTAGCTTTTTGCTTTCTCTCTTTTACTCAAACTTGACAATACTTGACTTTCCTAACACCTCATTTTTTCCTACCTTTCTCCATATGTCTGCAAAATCGGACAATTGTTTCTGCGTTGTTTTATTATTTAAGATTTTGACATTCTTTGGAGAAAGGACACTACATAAACTTGAAATAGAATGTTATGGGTATTTATTTCTAAATTCAGCTTGTTCTAAAATATTACTTTGTAGCTAAGACTATGTAGAGTCTCTCCATATCTGTGTCCCCTGTGATTATGTATGAAAATTCAATTATTTATTTCAATTATGTATTCAAGAAAAATTTGCTCCCCTAAATGAGCACTTCCCTAATGAGGATTACTGGTGTTTTCAAATTATGCCTTTCTATGCCAATTATCCTGTTCTTTGTTGGTGCTGTTCAACCTTTTCTACTCTAGAGGTCAGTGTAATGTTAAAAATGGAAGACCTTTTTTCCATATGATGTTAAAAACAATGTCCTTAAAACCGTATGTCAAATAAAACTGAAAAAAAACAAAAAAAACCTCTAACCACAGAAAGATACTTATAAAATGATGATAATCCAAAACAGGAAATCCAAGAAATTAAAGAATGATTGAAGTTGGTAGCTGAATTAGGTGCACAAAAATACCACCCGAAGTTATACAGTCTTGGCAACAACAATGTCTGATGATTTGGGAGGTGGTAAATAACACAGGAAAAAAACAAAGCAAAAGAATGCCATGATAAAGCATACGATAGGATGGGGACAAATATTTAATGTCCTTTTAGGAAAGTCACTTTGTGGAGGCTAGAAATGATTCCCTAAGGTTTAAATGATAATGACAAGAAAGCAGAGGAAGGAAATGCCCTGTCCTACATTCGGAGTACCTAATCTTGATAAAAACTACCAGTCTTCTCAAACCCCCATTCCACTTCTCCCTTTTCACTCTCAGCCAATGACCCTGCCTCCATCTAGAAAACAAAGGTCACGACTACAATGTCCTCTAAGTTCCTTACACACACCGCCTGGCAGGCTAGTTTATTATCTATCATCAGATTCATCTTTTCCCCAGTAACGGAAGAAAGGATGCTTCACTTCCGTTCAGTCTTCATGACTTGTTACGACTTGATCCTTTAGATATCCAATTAATATCTTTAAATTAACATCTTTTCCAATTAATATCTTTCAACTTTTCTACCCATGGTTCATGGTTTAAACATGGGCGAGCCTTTAAATTTGTTTAGTGTTTCTTAACCATCTCCCTAGCAAGTAAGAAAGAAAAAAAGAAAGCAAAGAAAAACATTGGTCTTGTCTTTTCATTAAGCAACTATTGGATCTCTCCTCTCTGGTTCTCCAAATCTCTAATAAAAACAATCTATAGTTTCTTCTAAATCATGCTTGCTTTGGCAGTACATATTCTAAAATTTCTTCTAAGTCTCTCTTGAACCCACTACAGTTTGACACTTTGATCTTACTCTTCCTCAGAGTCTGGACTTCTTTCTAACTGGCCAATTCTATGTATGTTTTTCAATCCTTGATGTGTAGGACTTTTCTGTTGCATTTGATACTATAAATCATATCCTTCATCTTGAACTTTGTAATGCTTTTTCTTTGATATCATTTTGTTCTGCTGTACAACTTATTTTAAATAATGGTGTTCAGCAGCTGCTGCCTTCCCATGTCACACCCGTACCTGAATGTTTTCAGTGGCCATCCATCAGGGTCAGAGGAAACCGAGCCCTTTAGCATGCTATTCCTTAAACTACTGCCTTGCCTAAAATAGTACCTTGAGAGTAAAATTATAGATGTTTGCAAAATGAATATATGTGGCAATAAATGAAAATATTTATTAGGTTTTTAGAGTGGGTAATAATTCTAGTATTTTCATGTGTTTATTTCCAAGTTAGATATTATTACTATGATGATTATGATGATGATGACGACGACAACGACGTACCGGTAATCGAATTCACAACCTTGCACTTGCCAGGCAGGCACTATGCTGCCGAACTGTATTTCCAGTCCTGATTATTATTTTTGAGTTACACATCATCTGTCCTGATTACTCAACTATTACTGTATATTACTCAACTATTTTTATACAAAAGCAGCCATCGATAATATATAAATAGAAGTAACAGTGTTCCAGTAAAACTTTATCAGCACTGAAATTTGAATTTCATGTGTCACAATATTTATTTCTCTTTTGCTTTTGTTGAACTGCATAAAAAAGCTTTGAAAAGTCTAGCCTTGCAGACTATACAAAAGTAGTCAGTAATCAAGTAAGTATCAAATTTGGAGTCTATAATAAACAGAGTGACTTTGGATAAAACACCTAACTTTACTGAATTTGTTCTTGATTTAAAAATAGACCTAATAATGTTACTTGTGGAAAGAGGGCAGAGACCTGAATCTGTACCTTGATGATCTGGATTCTTTTGTTTGTCTTCCATCAAGAGTATGAGAAAGCTCATAAAAATGAAAAAAGTAGTTTATTCACAATTTAGCAAACTTGGGAGGACAGGTTGGCCACCATCCCCTTCTATTAGATCAAAAAGATTAGAGCAGGGGTGGAAGAGAAGCCAGGGAATATACACATGTAGATTTAGCCAGACATTGGTCCATTAGATGGCCCAGAAGATACTGAAAATCCGATTCTGTTGAAATCTCCTTTGCACCAGGCCTGGGAGTGGAACTTTCCCTTGTTAGGCATGAGGAAATTGGCGAACCAGCTTCTCAATCTCCTGGTTTCAAACCAACTTTGCAGAAAACTTTCTTCCTTCAAACTCCAGACACCTTATCAACTCTGTCCAGCAATGCTGTGTCTTCCAGGACTTGAAAAAGCTAAAATGCTGAAATAGGAAAAGGAGAAATATATTGAAAAGCACACATGGCTCAGGTTCCATGGCCTTGGTTATCTTGTTTACCCTTTATCCTCAACTCTGAGCATCATATTCTGTTATCCAGCTGTCTATGAAGTTTTTCACCTATGTGCTCCAATATTGGGCCATCATGTATCTTGCCACACTCATGGCCCTAGATTCACCACTCAGAACTCTATAGTTTTTTAAGCACTATTCAGTGTTTCTAGAAGCTTCCTAGAATGTTCTTTACAATCTTCTTCCCCACATTTTATTCTTTTTCACCTGTGTAACACATATCTACTTCTGCAGAGCTTTTTCTGACCTCAGTCTTCCATTATGCTAAACATAAATTAGATGCCCCATTCAGTAATTTACTACATTGTATGCAAGCATTGGTTAACTAGCCTAGCTCCCCCATTAGACTGTGGGCAAGAACTGTGCCTTTCAGTTCCAAATTTCTAAATCCAAAAATAAATCTGATGGAATGCTGAAGGCTTCTTATTCCTAGTCTTTGTGGTTTTCTTCTCCTGAGGTCACATAGATGACCTGTCCAGAGTGACAATTGCATTAAGGTATTAGTGATCCCTCCGTAATTGACAATAGAGACAGAGAACTTTATTTTTTATTTTTTATTTTACTAATTGTCTGACTTGGGCAGGCCACTCTTCTCTGTGTTTCTATTGATTCATCAAAATGAAAGTAACAGTTCTTACTCTGGCTTAACACTAGATATTCAAATGATAGTATTTATCTAATCTAAACAATTATAGGCAAAAACAACTTGTTTTCATTATTCTCTACTGAGTTTTCTTTTTTTCTTTTTCTTACTGTCTTCCAAGAGAACAGAATGGGGTGATTATTGCAAAAGATAGTTATGGGGACTCTTTCAGAACTGGAAGAAAACTTGAAGTTAAATCTGCCATTCTCTAGAATTTACAGCTGGGAAAAATGATACCCAGAACCCTAGTGGAGTGATGTGAATTGCTCATAACAGAGCAGAGAGAAGTACTTCTTGACCAGGTGTCAGGCAACTATAATCTTGGTTGTTTCCTCCAGCAGCATTAGCAATGGATCTCAAGCAAAGAAAACCAAGTACTAGTGATTCTGTACTTGCTAACCAGTTTCCAGAACTGGAAAGCTGGGAGTTAGGGGAGAGGAGGTCTTTGAGTGAAAAGGAATTCTAAAGCCAGAGCCTCTCTGATTTGTAGGCACTATTAACATTCAGATTGTTTTCACAGAGGGAGGGCTCTGTTTAGTGTGCCACAGGGGAGTAGAAAGAAGTAGCAAAATTCTGATGTCTCCTATTCCCTACTATTCTTTTTGTCATGTTGGATAAACGCATCTCTCCAGAGGCCTCCTCCCTCCATAGAGCCCCCCTGCCAAGACTCACTGACAGTCCTGTGAGATGAAGATTTTATCCCAGTTTCCTGGCCAGCTTCCATCTGGCCAAAGGTATTTCATCTAAATATTTCCTAGGCGCCTATCTCTGCAGTACTGAAGTGCTCAATTAGATATGGCCTGAGTCTTTGTAGCATATCAGTGTGCACTGTTGAACAGCTGCTGCATTCCAACAGAGGGTGAAGTCATCTCTATATATAGAGCATGGCAAGCTGTTTGGAACAGTGGCAGATTTAAGCAGGCAAAGGCACACCTGAGCTATAAGTCAGTCATCTGTCCAGAGTGACAGAGTCTGGAAAAAACCTCTGCTTCCTTAAGGGGCAACTAGCAATGAGACCAGTCTTTTTTTTTTTTTTAATGCATCTTAAAGTGCCTTCTAAATATTTTATTTTTCTGTTATCACCACAAATAGCAAAAATCATTGCTTATAAAACTTTCTATTATTTTCTTACATAATTTTCTCTGAACAAATTATGGTTTATTTATTGATAAAAAA
>RJWT010032155.1:0-14229 GCA_004365215.1 Cuniculus paca | reverse complement strand
CAGGAGGCAGTTTTTGACTCTACAAGGTTTTTAGAGGAAGTGGCATGGCATCCAAAACTGATTGATTGATTGATTGAGTGTGTGTGTGTGTGTGTGTGTGTGTGTGAAAACTGCAATGCAGATGAGGTAGGACAGGGGCCAGGATTATGCACTTTTGATTTTGCACATGCCTAAGGGTTTTTTAGAGGACAAGTCGACCTTTATCTTTTGGCTTTCTGATATTTTATATTAATCTTGTTGGCACTTTATATTTTGACACAGTCATCTTTGCTTTGGTTTTCTTACAGTTGAATGGTCAAAAAAGATAATTCAAGTTCTTGTGGACAAAAAGGAAAGAATTACATGCATCTGGTTTTCTTACAGTTGAATGGTCAAAAAAGATAATTCAAGTTCTTGTGGACAAAAAGGAAAGAATTGCCAACCATACACCTTGTAGTAAGTAGCTACGTTTCTTGAAGATCACAGGCAGAAGGAAAAAGGAGAATGAGGAACTCTCATTAACTCAGGCTTCCAGTATTAAGAGTTAGACATCTTTAACTCCAGGTGTCTCCCATTGAGGCCAGAGTCCTTTAATCCAGTGCCTCCTATGGTGGTCAGACACCTTTGACTTTCTGTTGTATACTTATCCTTGTCTACCTCCTACCTTAATTTTTCCCTGAGAGACATAATTCCCATAATTCACTGTTGAAGACCAACATTCTTGATATTTCAGAAGTGCTACCTGCTGAGTATGGGGACTTAGTCCCTACCTGTATGGGAATCAGAGCTCTTGCCCTAACTTATCTATAAGGGAAGAAGTGAAGACTGTGGGGTCAGTTGAGAGTTGTTGATAGTCCTGAAGAGTCAAAATCCTGAAGTGGAACATTGATTGAAGCCTGAAAGAAAGGATTTGTAGAAGTTTGTTAATAGGCAACATCTGCTAGTTCAAACAAGAATAATTAATATAAGAACTATTATAAATGACCCAAGACCATATGTGACTCTTGATTCTTCATAAACCCTTTATTGGATATGCTGTTTTTACTGTCACTAAAGCAGATCCAACGATGGATTCATACTGCAAAGTTCTATTTTTTATTATTTTGTTTTGTTTTTGATATTTCTTTAAAAAATTTTTTTTCAAATCTATTTGATTCAAAGATAAATAGAAGAAGAAGACAAAGAAGAAGAAGGAAAAAACTATAACAGAGTTTCAAAGTACATGTATCAGGGTGCAAAGTTTTATATATGGCCAACAATTGCTGCTTCTATGCCATATACTTGGTTTCCACCTCATTCTGTTTGGGACCAGAACTAGATTGAACTGCCTGATCCAGGCCGTTTCTGCCATAGCCCTCAAATGTAACCTTCAGGGCTCCTGGTAACCCTTAGATCAAATGGGCATTGGGGTACTGGGGCACATAGCCATTTGGCCTGCAAGTATTATTACTTTGTTAAAAACCTCTTGATTCGTATCCCACATGGTTCCCTTTTGATCAAGTTATATGGAGGGTGGGCAAATTGAGCAAGGTGGCTTGTAAATGTGCTGATACCCCAAGAGTCAGTCATTGGTATAGGCTACTGCAAATTTTTTTCAAAGACCTTTTCAGGTATTGTGTGTATCTTACCCAACCACAGAACTCCTAAAACCTTCATAGCATTTCCAGACACCTGCATCTTGTGGGAATTGATTTTTCATCCCCTCTCTTTGAAGTGTCCTTATATACCCTCCCGATGTTTTCCTAAATCTGTGAGACTCTCAGAGTTTAGCATCATATCAGCTATGTAATGAAATATTTTCATAGTAGGTGGGAAGAGTAACAAGTCAAGGACCCATACTACTACCTCATGCCAAAGGGTGGGGCCACGCATGTAGCCCTAGGAGACATAAATGCAAACTGGCCCTGAGTCTCAGCAACTAAGGGAATACTAATGTAAGCATTAATTAGCAAGGCCCAGAGCAGATGGTAAGATTCTTAAATGCATCAGCTATTTAGCCATGAGAGTAATGTCACTACCTTATTTAATGTTCTTTGAGTCACAATAATTCTTTATGAGTTGTCCATTTTTTTAAAACTGGCTATTCTGGACTGCTGAAAGAACTGTGGAATGGGCAGCCAATTCCTTTTTTTTTTTTTTTTGAGACAAGGTCTTGCTTTATAGTGCAGACTGGCCTTAAACTCACAGCAATTCTTCCTGCCTCAGCTCCAAAAGGCTAGAATTACAGTTGTGCCCAGTTGGGCAGAAAATTCTTCAGTCTATACCCTTGATGGAGAAACTATGGCATGCATGCTGCAGTGGACACACACAGCCCTGTGTGTGGTGATGTCGTGAGTTGTAGGAGTTGTACTAAAACTTCAGTATTCAGGTATAATTGCAGTGTTGACACTTTGCATTAAATAAGTGGGTTTTGGGTTGCAGTTTTGGTACTCAGTTTCTAAAAGGTTCGCCATCACTGGGATTGTTTAACATGAGTTCTGCTGTTAAGGGTTTTAACCCCCTTTGTTGCCAATGGGCAGCTACTACAATAAGTATTGTTCAAAGGCTGACCTCCATTCAAAAATTTTGAACTTCGTTACCTTTAGGAAAAAGTACTGATTTGTTTTTAAACCTATCTCCATTCTACATATCCAGTAATTTCTACTGATTTATAATGAAACTCGGGGTACTAACTATACCAACATTCCCAATGTAACATGTTGACCCTTGTACAATTTGGTGAATTGCCCACTTTTTCCTCTTCAATTCATATTCTCTTTATCCTTCATGGGTCAACTTTAGAAACTTAAAACCTTCACATTTCTCATTATACTCAATAGTACCTTTTTTATTTTGAAAAAAATTTTTAAAATGAAAAAAGCCATGATATACAATTTCAAAACAAGATAATAGGAGATTGACAATGGAGATTAACAATATATTGCATATTGTTATCTTAAAAGTAGTTGTTCAGATTACAGATACAGACATGAGAAATAGATCAAACAATGTAAGCACTAACTTTTTTTGATGAACTAATAGAGATTAGTAGCATAGTTGTTCTATCATGTATATACACACACTATGTATATATACATATATATGTTTCTTTTGAGCAGTTTTTTCCTTTTTTGCTTTCACAATATCCTAATTTTGGATCTTATTTACTCTTTTAATTTTTACACTAGGGAGATAATATGATGTTTACATATGCATGTCTGATTTATTTCACTTATGAATATGGCCTCAGATTGCATCCACTGACCTATAAAAGCCTTGAGTTTATCCTTCTTTATAGCTGAGTAGTAGTACTCCATTGTATAAAAATACCATATATTTTTCATCCATTCCTCGGTTGATGGGCATTTGTATTGTTTCTAAGATTTGGCTGTTACAAATTGTGCTGCAAGAAACATGGGTGCACATATATCTCTGTGTTATGTTTATTATGATTCTAATTCTTCTAGGAAAATACCCAGGAGTGTACCCAGAAGTGGAAAGACTGGGTGAAATGGGACCTCCAATCCTATTTTTTTGAGAAATCATCATACTGATTTTCACAGTGGTTGTACCAGTCTACACTCCCACCAACAGTGAAGAATGGTTCTTTTTTCCCCACAGCCCCTCCAGCATTTGTTATTGGCTGATTTCTTGATGATAACCATTCTTTTGGGGTGAGATGGTAGTATCTCAGTGTTATTTTAATTTGCATTTCTTGAATGATCAATATTGATCATTCTTTCATATATTTATTTGCCATTTGTATTTCCTTATCTGAGAAGTGTATCTTCATCTCAGATGTCCATTTTTGGATTGGGTCTTTGAATTTGGGGGGCCTGATTTTTAAAAAATTCTTTATATGTTCTAGATAGAAGTCTTTTGTCTGAAGGACAGTTGGCTAAATTTTTTCTCATTCTGTGGGTTTTTTCACTCTGTTGATTTTTTTTTGATGTGTGAAAACTTTTTAATAAGATGAGACCCCAGTTATTGATTCTTTGAAGTATTTCCCATATAGTTTGAGTTTTGTTCATGAACTCTCTGCCTACCCCTATGTCTTTGAGATTTCTACCTCCCTTGTCTTCCAGTAATTTTGACTTTAGTTTAATGCATGGTGATACACATGGGTTCAGCATGTGGAAAGCCAGTTTTGCCAGCACCATTTATTGAAGAGACTTTCTTCCAGTGAATATATTTGGCTCCCTTGTCAAAGACAAGGTAGCTGAGTATGTTTGTAATTGTGTCTGCATCTTCTAATCTGTTCCACTGGTCCTCAGGTTTGTTTTTTTTACCAATACCATACTGATTTTATAACAGTAGGTTTGTAGTATAAGTTCAAGTCAGGAATTGTGATGCCTCCTGCCTTTCCTTTGTTGCCCAGGGTTGCCTTTGCTATTCTAAGTCTCTTCTGTTTCCATATGCATTTTAGAAATGTTTTCTCTACATCTGTGAGGTATGCTAATGATATTTTGATGGAGATTACATTAAATCTGTATAACAGTTTTGGGAGTATGGCCATTTTCTCAATGTTGGTTCTTCCTAACCAAGAGCAAGGGATACTTTTCCATTTTCTGATATCCTCTTTGATCTCCTTTTTTAGAGTACTGTAATTCTCAATATATAGATCTTTTACTTCCTTTGTAAGATGGATTCCTAAGTACTTCATTTTTTTGGATGTTATTATGAAAGGTATTGTTTCCCTAGTTTCTATCTCAGTGAGTTTGTTGTTTGTGTACAGGAATGCTACTGATTTTTGAATGTTGACTTTGTATCCAGCTGTGCTGCTGACTTTGTTTATTAAATCTAGTAGTCTTTTACTGCAATTTTTGGGGTCTTCTATGTACAGTATCATGTCGTCTGCGAATAATGATAATTTAACTTTTCCCTTTCCTAACCTTGTTCCTTTTATAGCTCACTCATCCAATTTTTCTGGCTAATGTTTCCAGAACTCTATGGAATAGGTGTGGTGGTAGTGAACATCCTTGTCTTGTTCCTGATTTTAGAATGAAAGCTTTCAGTTTTTGTCCATTTAGCATGATGTTGGCTGTTGGTTTGTTATAGACGGCTTTCATGAGATTGAGGTAAAGACCATCTATTCTGATTTTCTGTAGGGTTTTTATCATGAATGAGTGTTGGGCTTTATACAAAAGCTTTTTCTGCATCTATTGAGATAATCATGTGATTTTTTTGTCTTTGGCTCTGTTTATATGGTGTGCTACATTTGTTGATTTGTGTTTATTGAACCATCCTTTCATTCCTGGGATGAATCCCACTTGGTTGTGGTGTATAATGTTCTTGATGATGTGCTGCATTCTGTTTGCTAGTATTTTATTGTAGATTTTTGTATTCATGTTCATTAGGGATACTGGCCTGGAGTTCTCATTTTTGGTTTGGTCTTTCTCTAGTTTTGGTATTGTTGGAAGCCATTGAGGCTGGAAATTGAACACACATGCAGGACTGTGGCATGGCCAGGGCGTGGCCGACCCAAGAACAAGGAGATGCCTCTAAGGGCAAGATAAGACCACAGTTGAGGACACCTGGCTCCAACCCAATTAACTAAAGACTGTAGCTGTAGGCATTTCCCTCCTGTAGTGAAATAGCCCCTGGAGATTTTCTCCTAAGACACTTCTCCTAAATTAACATAATCTGTTACTTGGAAAAGTCCTTGAACCACTCCCAAGATCCCTCCCTCAGTATCCCATCTCCTTGTTTGAAGACCTACTAAATACGGGCCACTCAGAGACATTCTCTGTCTCAGCCCCCAGAGTCTCGAACTCTGTTAGAGGGTTTTGACCCTCCTGGAGTCCTAAAATCCTACCACTTGTCTCATTTATTTAAGCCTTCACTGTACAATTGTTTGGGAGATTGGGGTTCTTGTCCAGGTCCCCAATATGGTATCAGGGTAATACTTGTGTCTAGGAATGAGTTAGGGAGAATTGCTTCGTTTTCAATTTCATTAAAAAGTTTGAGGAGTATTGGCATTAAATCTTCTCTAAATTTCTTACAGAATTCAGCTGTGAATCCATCGGAACCTGGGCTTTTCTTTCTTGGTAAGTTTTTAATTACATTTTCAATTTCATTATCTGATACTGGGTTATTCAGAGTTTTTATATCTTCTTGATTCAGTTTTGGTCATTCATACATTTCTAGGACTCTGTCCATTTCTTCTGTGTTTTCCAGTCTATGTGAGTAAAGATTTTCAAAGTAGGTGTTGATGAGTTTCTGAATTTCCATAGGATGTGTAATAACTTCACCCCATTCCTCATGTATTTGAGTTTTTTCTTTCATTTTTTTGATAAGGTTGGCTAGGGGGCTTATAAATTTTATTTATTCTTTCAAAGAACCATCTCTTCAATTCATTAATTCTTTGTATTTTTTTTTAGTATCCATCATGTTAATTTCTGCTCTGTTCATTATAATTTCCACCCTTTCCTGGGTTTTGAGTTTTACTTGCTCTTCTTTTTTTTTTAGAAGCTTGAGGTGCAGCATCAGATTGTTTATTTGTGCTCATTCTGTTTTCCTGATATGAGAATTCACTGCTAAAATTTCCCTCTTAGGGCTGCTTTCATTGTGTCCCAGAGGTTCTAGTATGTTGTATTTGCATTTCATTTGATTGTAGATACTGTTTAATTTCTTCTTTGTCTGTGACCCATTGCTTGTTCACGGTGGTGTTACTTAATTTCAATGTGTCTATGGAGTTTTTGCAGTTTCTTTTACCATTAATTTCCAATTTCATTAGAGTATGGTCAGATAATATGCATGGGATCATTTCAATTTGTTTGCATATACTTAAGCATGTTCTGTGGGACAGTATATGGTTTATTTTAGAGAACAACCTGTGTGCAGCTGACAAGAATGTGTATTCTGATGTTGTTAGGTGGAACACTATGAATGTCAACTAAGTTCATTTGTTCACAGGTTTGGTTCAGTTCTGTTATTTCTTTGCTGTTTTTTTTTTTTTTCGGTCTGGTTGATGTGTCTGTGAAAACGGGCTATTAAGTTCCTCTGTTACAATTGTGTTATTGCTTATTTGATTTTTCATATCTATTAATTTGTCTTGTATAGTTGGGTGCACCTGTATTTGGTGCATATATATTTATGATTGTTAGCTCTTCCTCTTGAATTTTCCCTCTAACAAGTATGTAGTGACTTTCTTTTTCTCTTGTGATCATTTTTGGTTTATAAGTTCACTTTGTCTACAAATAGGATAACTACTCTTGCTTTTTTTCTGTGTTCCTGTTGCATGGAGTGTTGTTTTCCATCCTTTGACTTTCAGTCTATAAATTTCTTTTTGAGTTAAATGTGCTCTTGTATACAGCATATTTTTGGTTCTTGTTTCTTGATTCATTCTGCCAATCTGTTTCTTTAGTTTGGTGAATCAAGGTCATTCACATTGATGGCTATCAAACTGATATGTATTGGCTTATTTTTGTCATGTTATTTTCCTGTTGTTAGTCCCCTGTTTTTTCTTGCTGTTTAGTTGCTTGCCTTGCCTGGTGGTTTTCTTTCTGATGGAATTGTGGACATTTTTATCTCTATCTAGAATATCTGTCAGTACTCTTTGTAGTGTTGGTTTAGTGGTCATGAATTTCTCCAGTTGTTCTTTGTCATGGAAGTATTTTATTTCTCCATTAATTTTCAAAGATAGTTTTGCAGGGTACATCAATCTGGATTGGAAGTTGTTTTCTTTCAGGACTTGAAATACTTCCCAGCTCTTCTTGGTTTGAGGATTTGTGTTGAGAAGTAATCCATGGTTCTGATGGGCTTTCCTTTATAGGTGATCTGTTTCTTTTCTCTGATAGACTTTAATATTCTGTTCTTGTGCTGAATTTCTGGGATTTTGATTATTATATGCCTGGGTGTAGATTTATTGTGGTTATGGGTGTTTGGAGATCTATATGCCTCACTTATCTGTGTGTGAGATTCTGTTTCCATGCTTGGAAAATTTTCTGCAATTAGTTCTGTAAATAATTTTTTTATGTCATTTGTGTTGTCTCCTGGTTTTTCATTGACACCTATCAGTCTATTTTTCTTTGCATCATCTTGGAGTTGTTGAATTGTTATTTCGTGGTCCCTTGTTATTCTTAAGTGATCTTTCCTTTCATGATCACCAGCTGCAGTCCTATCTTCAAGGTCTGAGAGTCTATCTTCAGTTTTGTTCAAGCAGCTTTTCCAACCTTAAATGGAATTTTTAATTTCCTGGGTATCTCTTTAAATGTTTCATGCATTCTATTTCTATCCTATATTGTTCATTCAAAGTTTCTATCATTTTCATATGCTCCTGTAATTTTTTTAATCTATGACTTATCTAGCTATGCAAAACAATTTCCTCATTATGGATGTCAGTTCTTTTTATTTTTACCTGAGAAATTATTTCTGATCTGATTTCCTCTGTAGCCTCATGCATTTGTTTCTTTATTTTGCTTGCTACCTTTTAAGAAATTTCAGGTGTATGTCTTCCAATTTCTTCTATGTCTCCTGAACTTGTTCTGGGTAGGCTGACAGTCTGAGATTGCATTTTGCTTTTTTGTTTTGTCATTTTCTGGTTTTATTCCATGTGTCTTTGTCCCTAAGCAAAATAGTGGTTCACCTAACTTACTGCCTATTGGTTCACATTTTGGTCTTTTTAATCTCACTAGTCTCACCTGTGTATAGTGTGCACCTTAGTCAGGGCCCTACTGTGTGACTGGTGTTCCCCCAGTCACCAGTTGTGTGGTATAGGGCAGAGGCCAGTCACCTGAGTTACTCCTGCAGGGCTAGTTAGTGAGTCCTGTATTCTTCCCAGGCTAACTAGCCTAGTGGTACTGATGTGAACTGATTAATGACTTGTATTGTTACTGCTGCTTCAGGCTTTTTTCTGTGTCATTGAATACCACCCATCTAGCATGCATGCCCTATCCAGGGCCCTACTGTGTTGCTGGAGATCTCATAGGCCCTGCATGGTCCTCTGGATGTAGGGTGGGCTCACCTTCATAGTCGTAGGCCCAGCGTGGTCCCCTGGATGTAGGATGGGCATAATGCCAGGCCTGGTGTGATACCCTGGATATAGGGCAGGCTCGCTCATGCAGTTGCAGGCTCAGTAGCACTCTTAACATGTAGCGACAGTCTCCTTTTCTACTAGAATATGCGTAACATAATTTGAATAATGATAATCTCATCGCCTAAGGACTTATCTTGGGCCATAATATTAACATCTAAATCTTTCAATCATAACCAAGAAAATTGTATCTTTGTTATCCCCAAAGGTTAAATGGATTGTGGAAAAATCAGGGCCAGTGAGAAATGTAGTAATACATGTTTAGACTGTCAGATGTCAAATATTTAGCACTTATGAAGAACCTTCAGATAAAGTGTCTTTTTAAAATTTAATTTAGATGGATTAGAGCTTTTTTGGATTCCTTTATTGATTTTTCCATTGATTGTGAGAAATCCTTAACACGGCATTGAAGACCCTCATGATTTTGTCTTCTGTTTAATTCCTTAGCCTTATTTTATCTTCTCTTCCCTGATACACTGGGCTTTTTTTCAGCTCTTTAAGTGAGCCAAGAACCTTCTGTTTGGAACTCTTTTCCTAAACTATTTTTAAAAATTACTGTATTTTAGCCCTGTGGGGGGAATAAAGAATAAAAATATGAGTTGGGTAAGGTGATATCCACATGTAATCCCAGCTACTTAGGGAGGCTGGGGAATGACAATTACAGTTCAAGGCCAGCCTGGGCAGCATAGCAATCCCCTCATTTCAAGAAAAAAAAGTTTGTATACGCTCTAACCAGTTTCAGAAATAAATCATCTAGTTTTATTATGTCTGTTTGGATTTACTAGCGTATGGCCAATTTTTTATTCTTCCTTGTGTTTTGCACCTTCATTCTAGGATAATTTTTTTGCTTCGAGGAGAAAAAGTGTCCTCAGTAAAGTCTGTTAGCTGGGTATGGTGGCACACACCTATAATTCCATCATTGGGAATTTGATGCTGGAAGATCTTCAGTTCAATGGAGCTTAGACTTCGTGGTAAGACCCTGTCTGAAACAAAATAAAACTGCTGACATTTAGCAAAGTTTTGTTATTGATGAATGCTATTGATTCTTATTTGAATGCAAATGTATTTTTAACTCATCTTTACTCTTGAATTGTTTAGTAACAAAATTCTAGGTTAATGGCTATTTTTTCTCAGATTATGAAATACCATTATATTGATTTCTGATTTCTAGATTGCTGCTGAGAAATTTGTTGTCACCCACTATAAGTAAGTTGCTTTACATCAGCATTGTACAGATTCATTGTAGTATTGAGACATAGATATTTATTTGCCATCTTTAGGAGTGATTGTAATTCCTGAATTTGTCTCACTGGTTTGGAAAATTCTGAATATTCTTTTTTCCTTGTTACTTTCTTCTAGGACTCCTGTTAGACAACAGGAGTAGTCTAATGACAACTAATGGGACTTTTTACTCTAGTTTTTATTTCTCTTAATCTCTTTTTCATTTCTTTATCTCTTTATGTTATCTCTGGTTAATTTATGTATCTATAGATAAATAGATACAGATAGATAGATAGATAGATAGATACATAGATCGATCTTCCAGGTAATTCTCTTTTAAGCTAGATCTACTCTACATGTTACTACTTAATATGACCATTGAGTTTTACAATTTCAATGACTAGTTTCTATTTTTTAATTTCAAATCTGCTTAATCTTTTTGGATAAAAATGTGCTTCTTTCTCATGTTTTTGATTCCATCTTTTATTTTTAAAAATGTTTTAACCACACATATTCCTAATAATTCCTTCTCAGGAGGTCTGATGCTACATTTATTTTTACTGATTCTCATGCACTCATGTTTTGTAATTTGGGATTATAATTTAATATTTGGAAGTGTTTATCTGCAGAGATCCTGTGAGATCTGTATTAAGGTTATACTTCTACAAATTTGGTTTGTACTTCTTTTAGGTACTCCAGGCACTGTGGATCTAGGAGCACTTGGCTTGTGCTTTCCTGAACTCCTTAAAGGTTATTTCAAATCTTGAGCTTACCTGAAGGTAAGTATGTATTCTAAATTATATACAATCAATAGTGTATAAGATAGACAGATTTCTTTGTCTTTTAGCCTACTGGTTCACTCCCATCTACTGTGTATACCTTCTTTGAAAATTCTTGGATTAGTAGCTGTTTTAACTTATTAATTCAGTGAATTCACCATAAATATGACAAAAAGTACCAAAAGAGAGAAACCTTTCCCCAAGCTAAATACTCTTATTCTTTCCATAGTTTATTACACATTCTATTCCACATTTATTCCATAAGTGTGTTCCATATTGATCATGTTCTGTAAATTTCACTACCTTTTCTTTCACTTTAAAATTCATCTCTGACATTGCTCATATTTTTAAAGAAGTTAGAGATACGTGCAACTCAAACAGAAGAGCCCAGTAATTAGGATAGACAGATCATGCACCTTGGTGTCGTGCCATTTCAGAACGTAGAGACAGACAGATGAGCAGGCAGATGGCTATAGATAGGCCATAATGACATTTCATTATGGTTGTAAGAAACAGATCAAGTATATTTTAACTGGCTTTTTTTTGTTTTGTTTTGTTTTTTTGTTTTTTGGTACTGGGAATTGAACTCAGGATATTGTGCTTGCCAAGCAGGCACTGTGCCACTGAGTTACTTCCCTGGCCCTCTGTCTGTTTTTGTTTTGAGAAAACTCTTTGCTTACCATTCTTCTTCTGAAAGTATTGGGTGATAATTAAAATAATTTATTATCCAACATTTTCAGCATACACACCATGCACTCTGTGCTAATATGGCATTATATTATAGTAACCTCATATGTTGTCTCCTGTGCCACCAGACATGTATGTTGGTGGGGGCAGAGGGGACACTGACTTAGCACCAACCAATATGACTTGGTCTCAAAACTCACCAGATGGCGCCAGACCGGTGTGTTTGCAATTGTTTCCCTTGTTAGTTCCAGAAAGCAGTTTTTTAGGTCCTTTGCTACTCTGCTTCTGAATAGGTGTGCAGTGAAAACATATAGGTTCATATATATTTAAAAGAGGTGGGATAACCAGTTGTTTTAGGAAGTGATAGGTTTTTTTTTTCCTTTCAAATCAAAGAACAGTAGAGTAAGAGGATCTTTAGAAATCCCCCAATCCAGTTGGATGTCGTGGTACACACCTGTAATGCCATCACTCTGGGAGGCTGAGACAGGATTGAAAATCTGAATCCAGTCTCAAAACAAAAGATTTTAAACTGGCTGAAGATGTAGCTTAGTGCAGAAGTCCTGTGTTCAATCCCCAGTGCTACAAAAAGAAAAATGGAGACTGTTATGGATTAAAAACTGGGGGTCAACATAACACCAGCTGAATTAAATCAGCATGGTGCTGCATTTAGATGACCCACCTGAGGAAAGTTACCAGCATAAAAAGAGACGTGGAGAGGAAGAGCGGTGGCTTTGTGGGTTCTCCTAAGTGCTACTGTTTGGAGCCATTGGTTCTCCTGGAGGAGCTTATCAGGCTGGCTCCCCAATATGACTTTGGCCATTATCACCAGAGGAGCTCGGGACCTTGTCGCTGAGAGTGGCTGTGGTTCACTTTGGGGAGCTCTGGTCTTTATGTTGAGCATTGCTTCCTGGCTCCAGAGGGGAAGATGGTTGCTGTTCAAACTCCAGGAGAAGTTGACATGCTGGCTTCCTGGCATGTACTTGACTGTTCTCATCATCGGAAGAGTGCGGGACCTCATTGTTGCTGGGGATAGCTGTGGTACTTTTCGGGGAGTCCCGGTTATTTGAGCGTCGCTTTTTGGCTCCACTGTAGAACCCTCAACCTACTAGCACAGATCCTTCATCCTGCTGGCATAGACTTTCTAGCTTCCACTGCTGGCCTTTGGGCCTCCCCAGAACAGACTTTGGTGTTGTGGAAAGATTTCCTGCACTTTCTTGTGTCTAACACTGGGTAACCATCATAAATAATATTATAAATTCTGTGTCCTGATTGTAGTCTTTCTCCCTGCAACCCCCGACTACAGCAGAGATGAACGAAAAAGAAAATAGAAATTCCTCAGTCCCATGTCTCCATTTAGATGGGAAGCCAAAAATCAGAACCACTTTGACTTAGGGCCAAGCATCCTGAATATTCTGAATTCCAAACTATGTGTAAGTACTTTATGTGGGCAAATCTCCATGTTCCCTTCAAGAATATATCGGGGAGCCACATGCCTGTAATTGTAGCACTCAGGAGGCTGAGGCAGAAGGATTGCCATGAGTTCAAGGCCAGCCTTGGCTACATAGTGAGACCCTGTCTCAAAAAACCAAAAGGGTAAGGTAGAGGGAGATGGAGACAGAGACAGAGAGGGAGAGGGAGAGAAAATAGATTGGGAATTACAGAAGAGATGGGTTGTACAAACATGGAATTTTGGATAACAGATGACATTGCTGCTTCAGGCCAGCTTGGGAGACTTTTGAAATAATGAACCAACTTCAGCCTTGCTGCTATAAGGAATTGGAGGCTGCCAAACTGGATGTGCAGCATCTTATCTTGAGAAATAGTTCTAACTAAAAGTTGGGGAAGTGATTAGCAGGGCCTGAGGACATGTCCCCTGTCAACTTCCTTACAGGGCAGGTGGGTATAGCATCTGCCTATGGTCTCCTCCATCTTCCTTTAGGATCCAACACTGCAGTCCTCATCAACCCTTCTGCCATTTCTTCTTAAGGGGATTTCCCCACCTGTGTTTTTCATGGCCAGAGGAAGTGACTACTGTTATGGTTTATGTCTGGATGCCCCCCCAAAGCCTCATAGGATCATGAGGGGATGGACTTTTCAGAGGCAGCTGAATCTAGAGTTTGTAACTGGTTTATTGTCTACTTCTGGGGTTGGTAGTGTGAGTGTTGTAACTGCCCTGTGTCGGGTAGCCTGCATACAATAGAAGGCAGGGAAAGAGGCTTGCTCTGCCCCTTTTCCCCCTTGTGCTCTTGCTGCTTTTGCAGTCGTCTGCCACCATGAACTGTTGCCCCTCTGCCATGTGCCACCCTGCCCTAGAGCCAACTGATTATGAACTGAAACCTCCAAAAACTATGAGCTAAATAAACCTTTCCTTCCTTAATTTTAAGTGTTAGGTATTTTGTCTCAGTAATGAGAGAAAAGTAACCAAGACAACTATCCTCCTGACTGAGCAGGGTGTGGGGCTATAACTGGAGTGTTGGTTTCTATGAGAGGACAGGTCCCAAAAATGAGGTGCGGTGGGTGAAAAGAAGAGACAGATAAAGTTATGGGATC
>RJWT010032154.1:0-14199 GCA_004365215.1 Cuniculus paca | reverse complement strand
TTCCTTCTTTCCTTTCCTTCCTTCCTTCTTCTTTCCTTCTTTCCTTCCTTCCTTCTTTCCTTCCTCCCTCCCTCCCTCCCTTCCTTCCTTCCTTCCTTCCTTCCCCTCTTACACAGTTCCGACTGTTGATGCGATCACTTTGTACCCCAGGCTGCCCTCAGAACTCAAGCTCGCAGCGATCCTCCAGCCTCAGCCTCCTGAGTGCAGGAATTACAGACGTGCTCTACCACGCCCAACTTCTTTCTTTTTTTCGTAAAACATTTGCTCTGTGAATTGGTAGTAAGGCCTGTGAGTCAGGGGTAGGGAAAAGAAGAAGGAAAGAAGAGGTGAAAGGACCACAGTTAACCTCTTTCCTTTCAATAGACATTAACTGAAAGCAAGTAGGAGGGCATTAATGAGTGTGTGGAAATTTACCTTCCCAAAGGTAGACCATGGAACTAGTCAAAGGAACAAATGTCAGGGAACTTTTCTGATTTTGTAGCTAGGCTTTCTTATCTTTCCATAGCAATTATAAATTTTGAACTACCTCTGCCTGGCACTTAGATAAAGTGATCCTACTTAGCTTTTAATTCAGTTAATTTGTAATAATTGAATGCTAAATTTCCTACCTTCTTTTCTTTTTAACAACTAAGATTTAAATATTTCTTTTGTTCTGTTTTCATTATTAGGAGATAAACGTTTCTTCATTTCAAATGGTGAATCTTAAGTGTGCTGCCTTGTAAAATTAGATTTTTAATTCTTAATTTCAGTAGTAAAATGATGCCTCTGTTGTGATCTTTCACCAGGGACATGGAGTCATAAAATAACATTATAACCTGGTATGGTGGTGCACGCCCATAAACCTAGCATTTGGAAGACTGAGGCAGGAGGATTGCTGCTGAGTTCAGGTCAGCATGGGCATGAGTTCAAGACCAGCCTGAACTGCATAGTGAGACCCTGTCCCAAAAAAACAAGGAATAACATTATAGATTTCTCATAGAACTTTCTCATAATCCCATTAATGTTTTATTATATCTGAGTTAAAGTATGAATGACTCTGTTCTGCATAGAAGGTGATTATAAAGAACCAGTCAGAACAAAGCATCTCTGCTTTATATATTAACATTAAAATGTTTTACCTTTTTAAAAGCAGATTTTTATATGTTAATCTTTGGTTTTAATCTTTCCTGGTGATAAAGACATACTATATATGGTTGATACTACCCCAGCCCCACCTCTTTACAAAAGTTAAATTTAAAAGAGTAGTTATAAAATAAGTGACTTTAAGGGGTACCAGTCAGATTTGTTATTGGTTTGATCATTTATCTTTTCTGAGAGCATAGATTTTCTCTTGTCTATTTTCTTGAGGTGTGAAAAAGAATGAGTTGCTTGTGAAGTGCAATCATCAAATCTTAATTTTTAAAAGTAACACAGCATTATTGTTATACTCACTTTTGGGAATCTATATTTAGAAAATCATCTGTCAGCATTTGAGCCATTAAATGAAGGTAAATGACCTGTTTCAAATTCTCCTTTGCAGAGCCTCCTTTGAGGAATGTGTTCAGAATCCTCACACATGTTAAAAAATCAATTTATATAAATAATGAGCCACACACTCTGTACCACTAATGTGGTTACAGAATTAGACAAAATTGGCCTTCTGGTCATTATCAAAATTGAGCTTTTGCTTATCATAATGATTTTATCAGCAGGTTTAAGAGACTTGCATTACCAGTATAGACGTGATCGCAACATGAAGTCCAATGACTATTTACTGTATTTCCCCCACCCCTGCTTGTTTTGTTTTGTTTTAGGAAATGATTTTAGCTTCTTATCTGTGTCTCACAGCTGGTAGAGAATTGCAGCATACTGATCATAAAGTTGCACTGGGGTCTGTACTACTCCTAGCCCTTAGTGTTTCCAAAGATGTAGAAGAGACATCTAGCTTTTGTTTTTGCTTTTGAACATATTGCTTGGAGGTCTCACTGAGCCAGAATACTGACTCAGTTTTATATGTATTATTTTCTCTATTTCAAAGCATAGTCGTAAGTAGGGGAAAAGTCACACTGTGATCATTCAGGCCTGTGAAAGGATCATAGCTCTTACTCGAATGGCTGCTCTGTAAGGATAGGAACTTTATTTTGTTATTGCTGTATCGCCAGTACTGCCTGCAGTAGTATCCACCACTCCACAATATTTGTGGGATGAACATACCTCTGCCATGTAGCATAAAGGAATGCAGCTATTCTTCTGAATTCTTTCCTTGTGTCTATTTTAACTTATACTTGTCAGCAGAAATTGAGATTCAAGGAGGAAGCTTAAACCACAGTTTTACTCTTCTTGTAAATGCATCTCCCTTGCCAGACATGCTGATGTACGCCTGTAATCCCAGCACTCAGAAGGCAGAGGCAGGAAGATCACCATGAGTTTGAGGCCAGCCTGGGCTACAGGAGAAGACCTTGTCTCAAAACAAAACAAAAGCCTGATTTTTTTTTTTTGGTACTGGAAATTGAACTCAGGACCTTGAGCTTGCCAGGTAGGCGCTGTGCCACTGAGCTATGTTCCCGGCCCAGCCTGATTCATTTTTATAATTGTGTGGTGTTTTGTTTCATTTTGTTACGGGGGATCAAACCCAGGACAGTACTGTACTCTTTCACTGAGCTATATTCCCTGCTTGTTTTTCCTCTGGTTTTTTTTTTTTTTTTTTTTTAGGCACAGGGGATTGAACTCATGACCTTGCACTTGCCAGGCAGGTGCTTAGGCCACTGAGCTACATCCCCAGTCCTTGTCTTTTTGAGACAGGGTCTCACTATGCCATTCAGGCTGGCCTGGAGCTCACTTTGTAGCCCAGGCTGGTCTTAAACTCGCAACGATCCTCCTGTCTCAGCTTCCCGAGTACGGGGTTTACAGGTGTGAGCCACCACGCCCGGCTCTTGTTTTTCTTTTTAATGGTATAGAAATAGTTCAGATTGTTCTGCTTCTTTGCCCTTATTGAAGCCAGTATGATAGCACATAGGTGATCACACAAACTACTCTGTGCAGGTATTGAATATGACCACCACTTCTTGGCCTTCTTGGGGCCTCCATGTATTCCTTCCTCTTAGTCTTTTAGTCATTATTTCATTATCTTCCACAAAGGGACTTTGAGTATGTTATCCTGGGTTCATTTCTTCAGTGAAGCTAGTTATGGTAATCACTAATATGATAACTATGTAATTTTCAAGTATATTGATATTTAAATTCTTTTTAGGGTTATGTCTTACATTATATAAAATCATGTCTATATAGTATGCGCTGTTATGGTAAAAATGTATGTCTTAATTCAAATAATGACAGAAAAATTTATCTTCTTTGGTGATGAAATTTAAGGGTAACTTTAACACATAAGATTAACTTAAGGTTAACCCCTACTCCACTCTTGTATCCCTGGGTATTTGTTTATTAGGTCCTTAAATGTTTATTTTTGATAGTTAGACCTTTTAGCTAATTGTTTAGCTGTTGCATGATTATATTCTACTATAAGTATGTAAATTTTCCAGTAAAAGTAAGCACAAGTACTTTTACTCTGAGGAATACATCTGGTGCCAGACAGCTTCTTTCAGACTCAACTTTTTCATAGTCCTTATCTGGCAAGACCCTTGGAAACAAGAGGACAGTTTTTTATTTTGCTGCAGTGTTTCACACTGATATGCTTCCTTTCAATCAAAATAGTCAATTGTGGTTGTTGGGAAGAGGAATCATTGCTGGCATTGAAGCTGACTTAGCCTTTTTGTTAAGTCTGCCTTTAATTGGTCCATCTCTTGGAACTTTATAGGCATCTGTGTGAATTTTACATAAATGCTTCTGTATTAATCAATTGCTCGTTTTTGATGGAATAAATTGAATAATTTCTCAAACATGTCAGATGATTCTTACGACAGTAGTGATTTCTTTGAATTAAATGCAGCTCCATAAGTTCATTTGGCATCCATTGACTTGGTATGTATCTTGACTTTCATCTCTTTCCTTCCTGATTACCTTCTGGACGTACACCTACATATCATAGCTGGCCAGCTTCCTTGGAATTTGCCCCTTATTTCCTAATAATATGGTCTTTTTTCTAATTTTTTTTTGTTTTTTGAGACTGTCTCATTATGCAGTTTTGACTGGCTGGCCTTGATCTCACTATGCTTTTCATTGTGTCAGCCTCACAAGTGCTCGGATCACAGAAGTACACTACTATGCCTGGCTAGTTCTTTAGAGTTTTTTGTTATTGTTATTTTGATTTTTTTGTTTGTTTGTTTGTTTGTTTGGTTGGTTGAGACAGAGTCTTGCTGTGCAGTGCAGGCTGGCCTTGAATTCACTTGTGTGGCCTGGGATGACCTGGAATTTACAGCCTCCAGAGTGTTGGGATTATAGGCATGCGCTGGCTTCTTTAGAGTTTTGATGTTCCACACAGTCTTGTTCATTTATGTGACTGTTTATATCATAAACAGTTCCAAAGAAAGAGTTATGTCTGCAAATATTGAAAAAACTTACCCCAAAGGAATTAAGGTTGATTAGGTCTTTTATTTCTATAAAGTTCAGATTGTTACCTGAATTCTTTGTGTTAACAAAAACGATAGATCTCTGAAACCAATTATTTGTACAAAAGACCTTAAATTAGCAAATCCAAACCTAGAGTGTCTGTGATCTTAGTTTTAAGTTATCTATCTATTCCTGCACTGGGAAAGATTTTTCTTATAAGCTATCAGAAATGATGCTTGCTTGCCTGAAGAAAAACTCCTAAATAGAAGTATCTTTAGGGTCCTGGGAAGTTCTCTTTTTGCAGTTCAGCAGTTCTGAAGGCTTGCTGAGGCCTGGCTGGATCCATTCTGCAGTTAAACATTGTATTATCTGTAATTGACTAAACAGTCTGTTTTGCAGAAATCTAAAAATCTGCTGTCATGTTATTCTTACTGATTTAGGGGAAAGGCTAGATGTCAAAAACACCTGAAATTGACATGAATTCTAAGAAACAGTGAAGGTTAAGAATAGGAAAATTTATTGGAGAACAGGAATGGGGAATAGGAATGGGGAGTGAGGAATAGCATTAGCTCCTGAGAGACAGGAGGGGTAGCAAATGGATTGCAAACAAGGCCACCTCTCTGAGGGTTTTAAAGAGCAAAACCATGAGGCGAAATCATGACAGTGTGAGTCAAAATTATGATCAACCAATAAGATTACAACTATAGTGCTTGGGTAATACTGATCTAGTGGTAGCAAGTGTATATGAGTGACATCATTAACCTTGGTTGATAATCTTGATCTTGTCTTTAGTCTTAGTCGGTGGGAGAGGATGTCCCAGCCCTAATGAGAAAATGGGAAATTTCAAAAGAATGATACCAGTAATCCCAAGCCTCCTTTTATCCCTTAGGGAAGTCTGTAAAACTAGCCCCTTTGTGACTTTAATCTTCAGATGTGCCTCCAGCCACAGTCCTGATGGAGTCTCATCTTTTGCACTGACTTGTAGAGGGCCCACCTCTGTCTGACTGCTTACTATATTTTTACCTAACTTAGCTATCTATAATATTACTGTAGAGAAGTCTTATAGGGAGACCTCAGTGGATTACCTTGGTCCTTCAAATATTTGTCATTAGAAAATAACTTTTTTCTTTTGTAGATTTCCTTGTGAAACCTTGTATAGTAGTAGAAAAATTCTGAGGACAAACTTCATTTGGTAAGTTTATTTACCACCACCCTACTGCTCTGTACTCTTTCTGTGAGAATTTAAGGCAGGGGAAAAATTAATTCATAAATTGGTGGCGGGGCCTGTTAGTCTTTATCCAGAATTACTTAAATGAATTTTTCTGTTTATTTTAATGCTTCTACATGTGACTTAGGACTCAGGCCAGGTTACCTTTTTCATATATAATTGTGGCATAAAACAATGTTTTCTGCCTGATAATTTATTTTTAAATAGAGTTTTTATGAGTTGGAGCACTAACCTTTATGTTTAAATAGTCCTCAAATTTTGAGTTTTTTAAAATTGAAATTTGATTGCGTTTCCTTAAATTGGTATATATCTATAGGAAAAGTAAAGCCTCCTATTACTAGAGTTAGTACTACAAATGTGATGTTTCATTAGAAAGACAAATTTGAAAACTCTAGTCTCTTATACAGTGTGGATATTAATCTCTGCCATGTTTTGTAATATGTCCTTCTGATATGGCGGGGGAGATAACCTGCTAGTTCATGTTTCCCAAAATTAAAGAATTGTTAAGGAACAGTGGAGGTTAAGTGTAGGAAAAATTTATTGAGCAAGAAGCTCGTGAGAGACAGGAGGGGACTCAAAAGTAGGTTGTCATAGGGCCCACTTTTCTGAGATTTATAGAGCAAAATCACAAGGTGGGTACAACTTGGGTCAAATTCTTATCAACCAGGATTACAAGTGTGACTGCTTATCTGATATTGATACAGTAGTAGCAAGGGGATATGGATGACATCATTAACTTGGTAGATAATCTATAGTTTCAGTTTTGTCTTTAGCTTTAGCCTTACCCTTAGTAGGTGGGAGAGGGTGACCCACCCCTAATGAGATACTGGTTTATTTATATGGGAAATCTCAAAAGGGTGGTACCAATAATCTCAAGGTTTTTTTTGTTTTTGTTTTTGTTTTTTTTTGGTACTGGAAGCGCTTGCCAGGCAGGCGCTTAAGCCACGGAGCTAAATCCCCAGCCCAATCTCAAGATTTTGCTTATCCTTTAGGGAAGTATGTAAATCTGGCCATCGTGATTTTAATCTTCTTCAGATGTACCACCAGCCACAGTTTTGATGTGTTTTCATCTTCTGCACTGACTGAGGGCTCAGCTCTGACTGCCTGTAATCTTTCTACCTAATTTAAGCTGTCTGTAATTAACTTTTTTTTCACAGACCAGTTTCTGTCTTTTACTGTGTGTTTATTACTGGCTGTTTAATTTAGGGAATTATAGTTCAGGTTTGTTGAAAAGTTGTTGCTTTGGCTTTGAATTTGTAAATCATTCCTTTGTTGGTAATCTTTGGCTTGCCATCATTGCCTCTAAAATAAGGATCAACCTCCATAACATGGCATGTACTCTGTGTAAGTAAGCTTGAAATATGTCCTGAAGCTAATCGCCTCTTCCCTGTGCACCTACTGTACTTCTTACTGTAGCCACACTACCTTTTTTGCTATCTTAAATAGTACTCTCCAGTGTGCTTTTTTGGGGGGGAGGAGGTTGTTATTTTACTGCGTGTACTATTTTGGTTGACCCTTTCGTCTCATAATTTAAAATCTTGGTTGTTCAGCCATTAATTTTTAAGTCTTCCACAGAGCATTCCTTGGATGCTCAGGTCAAAATCCATTCTCTTCTCTTTGGCATTATGAAACAATTTTATTTCTGCATCTTACCACGGTGCCTTATTAGTTACGTCATCTCTTCAGGATTTTGAATTCCTCGAAGGCAAGAACTGTTTTCACATTTGATTATCAATTCACACAAATGCTCCCTGAATTCTGGAGTACCACTACCTTTTCACTATAAATTCCTCTTAATTAGAGTTTTTGTTTTTCTTTTGATAAGAAGGGAGAATAGATTGGTTTGAATAGAGATTGATTATCACAATCCTATTGATTTAGGTTACCTTTTTTCCCTCCCTTATAAGGATTGTATGGTATATAATCTGTGTCCTTTTAGTCTAAGGTGCTTGATATCAGTTAAGTTATTCTTGTTTGCAAATGTTAAGTTTTGTTTTTAAGTAAGGAATTGAGTAATTTCCTCATAGTAGGTGCTTGAAGAAGAAACACCATGTTTACTAGAAAGATTAAATGTTATAAAAATTTCTAAGAAGTCACTGAGAGTTGGGTGTGGTGGCTCATGCCTGTAATCCCAGCACTCAGGATGCTGCTGAGGCAGGAGGATCGATGTGAGTTCGAGACCAGCCTGGGCTACAAAGTGAGCTCAAGGCCAGCCTGAACGGCATAGTGAGACCCTGTGTCTATCAAAAAGACAAGGGCCGGGGATCTAGCTTAGCGGCCTAAGTGCCAGCCTGGCAAGCGCGAGGTCATGAATTTGAAAAAAAAGTCACTGAGTGACTTTAGATGGTACTCTTGGTGGAGCCGAGAGAATCTTAGAGGTCCTTACTGTGAAATTCTCATACCTGTATTAAGAAAAGAGAAATTTGACTTTGATGCTTGAAATGGAAATCTTGTCCTTCATTTGGCTTTGGAGGGGCGGGGCTCACTTTACAGAAGGAAATGTAATCCAAACATTTCCTGAATCTACAAGTGTTTTGGTATTTACATTGCACTGATAATTAAATGAATATTGATTATTTAGAATCTATAGATAATCATCAAAGACATATTTGCAAAACAGAATGAATACGTGTTACATTCTTTTTTTTTAAAAGTAATTTCAAGACATTATTGACATATTTTATTTACTTGTATGGTAGTTTTGTTTT
This sequence comes from Cuniculus paca, assembly GCA_004365215.1. Taxonomy (NCBI): domain Eukaryota; kingdom Metazoa; phylum Chordata; class Mammalia; order Rodentia; family Cuniculidae; genus Cuniculus; species Cuniculus paca. Next base: position 5,778 of record RJWT010032154.1, on the reverse strand, counting down.
GCTACTGATACATAGGAGTGAAACTCCCAACCCCCACTAGACGTCTGGTGTGAGTTTGTGTTCTTTAAAATAGAAAAATGAATTTTAGAAACAATGGAAGTTAAGAGTAGAATATATTTATTGAGAGAAAGAAAGCTTCTGCCTGGGAGAGAGACAGAAGGGGTCCCGAGTGGGTTGCCAAAGACTCTGTTATAGGGACTTATATAAAGCAGAACCATGAGGTGAGATGGGTCCAAGATGGGGAAAACATGGGAACTGGCAAGGCAGACGGCCATGACGTGGAACAGAACTGGGCCAACCATAAAGATTAATTGTTCCGGTAAAATTGACAAATGGGGAAGGAAATCACATAGCAAGTTTGTAGGAACACTGCTTATATGATGGCTAAGATGTTGATTATTTAAATTCTCTGGTAATTTGAGAAAATGTATTTTAATCGACATACTGTAATTGTACCTATTTATGGGGCCGAGTGCACAGTACATGCATACAGTAAGTGTTACGGTTTATATATAGGTGCCCCCCCCAAGCCTCATGTAGTCATGGAAGCGGCTGAATCTAACATTTATGATTGATTCATTGTGTAGCGCTGGAATTGGCGGTATGAGTTCTGCACCTGCCCAGGATTGGAGCCAACATACAATGTAAGGTCAGAAAGGAGACATGGTTTTCCTTCTTTTGCGAGGTTTGCTCTTGCCATTTGCAGCTGCTGTGAATGGCTGCGCCTCAGCCATATCACCCTGCTTTGGAGCCAGCTGAGTATGGACTGAAAGCCCCAAAACTGTAAGAAATAAACCTCTCCTTACTTCACTTTGGGCATCAGGTATTTTGTCTCAACAAAGAGAGAAAAGACAATTTGGTACCAGGAGTGGCGTCATTGCTGTGACTGTACCTGATCATGTGGTTCAAGAGCCTTTGGGAATGGCTTGTAGGAAGTTTGGAAAGGTTCGGAGATGTCGCCTGTATGCATAGAGCTGGAACAGCTTAGGCTGTTCTGTTGGGGAGATCCTGGTCAGAGCTCAGGAGACCAGAAGCCTGATAGAGAGCCTGCCGGTAAAGACCAGGCTCGGGAGGTTTCTGCTGGAAAGAAGGACAGCATTGGGTGCCGGACTCTACATGATGTGTGCTGTGGCTTGGCAGAAAGTTTGTCTGCATTCTGCTCATGTCCAGAGATTTTGCCTGAGACTGAGATTAAGGGTGGTGGCCTGATTAATCTGGCAAAAGAAATTTCAAGGCAGTCAAATGTGGAGGCTGTGGCATGGCTATTGTTGGCAGCTTTAAGCCAGATTTATGTTGGAAATCAAGAGCAAAGAGCCCAGCAGGGTGATTTAAAATGTTGTGAGTTTGGTCGGAAAGCTGTGGACTGTTAAGATAGACCTGAAACCTAAATTGTGAAAAAGGAACAAATAAATAAAAAAGATGGCCCGCGGGCGTCACAGTAACAGGCAACAGGTCCCCACACTTTGCAGCCTCAAAGACGCAAAAGTAAAAGACTTTGCCCGAGGTAGAAAATTGCAGAACGCCACATTCCAGAATGGCGACAGAGGCCACACGAGGTTCCAGAATGGTGGCAACGTAGAGACTCTGTTCCTCACAATCAGGTTCAGAGTGCCCAGCAGTCCAGGCACTCGATCCCTATGGCCAAGAAAGAGGAAAGCCTGGCTACTGCTCCACCTGGCAGCAGACCTTGGCAGCATCCACGTGGCACTGGTTTTAGGTGCATACAGAATGCACAAACTCTGAGGTTAAGAAGGCTTCCACACCGATTTCAGAGCACCTCTGAAAGGGCAGTATGTAAAGCTGTGAGTGTGAAGCCAAAGTGGAGACCCCAGAAGTTTGAAAAAGCCAGGAGCGTGGATCATCTAAGGAAAGCTGCAAAGATTGAACAGAGTGGGCCTAAGAGAGAAGCTATGGGAGCTAAAACCCCTAAAAGTGCTGTGGGGGTGGAGCCACACAAGCCCTTTGGAGCTCACAATTTGCCTTAGATTGCTTCAAATGCTGGACATACAGCTACAGAACTTAACATTTCCCCTGCTGGATTTTTGACTTACTTTGGTTCCAATGCTTTGTATTTCCCTGTTTGTACCTTTTGGAATGGTAATGCCTATCTTGTGCCATTGCATGTTGGAAATGTTTAACTTTGTTTTCATTTGTACAGGGGCTTGCAGCTAAGAGTTTGCCTTAGGTCTTGGAGGAGACTTGGGACTTGGACTTTTCAGCAATGCTGAAAGGGTTAGGACTCTGACAACTCTTGGAGATGGACTAAATGTCTTTTGTATAAGGGATGTGCATGAGTCTTTGGGGGGCCGGGGTGGAATGTTACGGTTTGTTGATGGTCCCCCACAAACCTCATGTAGTCATGGAAGCAGCTGAACCTAGTGTTTGTGATTGATTTGTTGTTTAGTGCTGGGATTGGTGGTGTGAGTTTTGCACCCGCCCAGGGTTGGAGCCGACATACAATGTAAGGTCAGAAAGGAGACATGTTTTTCCCTCTTTTGCGAGTTTCACTCTTGGCACTTGCAGCCGCCATGGACAGCTGCCCCTCAGCCATGCCACCCTGCCTTGGAACCAGCCGAGTATGGACTGAAAGCCCCAAAACTGTAAGAAATAAATCTCTCCTTCCTTCACTTTGTGTGTCAGGTATTTTATCTCAACAAAGAGAGAAAAGTAACCAAGACAGTGTCATATCTGTTGCTTCAGACATCATTTCTTTGTGCTGGGAACATTCAAAATCTTCTACTGGCTATTTTGAGATAATTAATCATTGTTAACTATAGTTGCTCTATTATGCTGCAGAACCTTAGAAGTGATTCCTTCAATTGCAACTGTATCCCTCTCCGTCATACCCACTACTGTCCTTTCCATTTCTTCTCCCTGACACCTTTCCCAGGCTCTGGTAACCACTAATTTGTTTACTTTTTTTAAATCAATCTTTTGGCTTCCATATGTTAAGTGAAAACATGCAGTATTTGTCTTTCTCACTTATTCCACTTAACAGTGCCCTCCTGTTACATTCATGTTGCTGTAATTGACAAAATGTCATTCTTCTTTGTGGTTGAATAATACTCCATTGTGTTTGTAACTGCCCTCCCCCATTCATTCATTGATAGGCACCCAGGTTGCTTCTGTATTTGGACTATTATGAATAGTGATTCAATAAACATGGCAGTGTGGATATATCTTTATGTTAAACATATATTCCTTTGGATATATACTCAGTAGTTGGGTGCTGGGTCATATATTTAACTGGGACTTTTAGGTAAAAGTCGTGGTGATAAGATAAACTTTTTATGTGAAAATTTCAGATATAGAGAAAATTATTTAATAAATTACCTCCACTTTTACTTACCTCATAGTCTTCAAAAGTTGCCAACTCACAGCCCATCTTGTCTCATAAGGCACTCCTCATTTCACCTACTCTTTGGCATATCACTTCTCATGTATGTGTGTCAGTGGTTTATTTAAAAAAAAACCTTATTAAAAACTGTAGCCACACATATAAAACCCTTTACCACAATAATACTGTCAGTTATATAAAGCATTAATAGTAGTTAATATCATCAGATATGTGGTCAGATTTCTCACAGTACTAGGGATTAAACATAGTTTACTCTGAGTTTCACCCCCAGCCTCTTGTCATACTGTATTTTGAGACAGGGTCTTGCTCAGTAACTAAATTGCCCAGGCTCAGTTTGGACTTTTGATCCTCCTGCCTCAGTCTCCCAGAGTGCTGGAATTACAGGTATGCACCACCATGTCCAGTGTTAACTTATTTTTGTATTTTGTTGAATGTACAATCTAAATATGTAGAACCCACAATTCAGTTGGTTGAAATGGTTACATGTCTCTTTTAATCGACAGGTTTCCCTTCTATCTCCTTTGTCCTGCAGTTTACTTAAAGAATTAGGGTTATTTCCCTGTAGAGAGATTATTATTTGCAGTCTATGTTTTATTGGTAGTTGTAAAATAGTGGTGTTTTGTCTGTCTTTCTTCATTTATTAGGTAGAAGACGTTCGTCATAACCATTTGATTCTACAGTTTGAGTTTGTGTGTGAAAGGCAGGATAAACACTTTTTTTTCTTTAGCCAGTTTTCAAAAGCAAGAAGTTTTCCAGTGGTGGTGGTGGGAGTGTGTGTGAGATGCGTGTGCATGCGTGTGCACACACACACGTGTTTCAGTATGAACTATGTATACATATTAAACCTGAATCCATTGTACTTTACTGCTTTTGTGCAAATTACTCCATTTTTGGCTAGTAAATCTCTTTTTAAGTTGCTCCTGAGTGTTTTTTTTAACAAAACCTTGGTAGTTTGATAGTTTTATTTCCAATTTAAGAAAATATTCCAGAATCAATTTGTACAGTTTTTGTTCTAGACCCAAAATTGGTTTTGTCCTTGGGAACCCTGGCTTCTTTTGAAATGGTGGTTAGCCTTTAGAGATTATAGTTCATGTGCTTAGAATGCACATTACTGCTGGGTTGATCCCATACTTTTTTGCAGTAAGATTATTTTAGTATTTCATGGGGAGTTTGATTGTATTCATACTTTTGACCCACATTTTAAAAATCGAGCTGTAAGTCATATAACATAAAATGCAGTATTTAAAATAATACAGTTCAGTGGCCCTTAGTGTATTTGTTATGATGTACAAGACAACTCCATTGTCTAATTTCAGAACATTTCCTTCACACTATAAAAGTTCCCTGTACAGTACCACTAATAGTCTCTATTCTTTTCTCAACCTAGCCCGTGTCAGCCACCGATCTATTTTCTGTCTCTGCATTTACCTATTTTTAATATTTCATGTAAGTGGAATTAGTTTGTGACCTTTTTTTGGTTCCAGGTTCATTCATTTAGCATATGTATTCATCTATATTGTGCCATGTATCAATATTTCCTTCCCTTTTATTGCTGAATATTTATGTATGTACATTAGGGTTATTTCCACATTTTGGGTTTGAAGAATAATGCTCCTATGAACATCCGTGTGTAAATTTTTGGACATATTTCCGCTTCTGTTGGCTTATACATTCAAGAAGGGAAATGACGGGATATATTGTGACTTTTGGGGGATGGGGGTATAGGGATTGAACCTCAGGGTGGTGTACCACTGAGCTGTGATCCCCAGGTCCCCCCACCCCACACCCCCTTAAGACAAGATCTTGCCACGTGGTTTAGGCTGGCCTTAAACTCACTGTGTGGCCCAAGCTGGCCTCAAAGTCGCACAGTCCTTCTGCTTCACCCTCGTTTCGAAATTACAAGTGTGTGCCACCATGCATAGCATCTCTTGCCCTTTTTGTTTTTTATTTTGAGGGTGACCTGGAGTTTATAATCCTCCTGCCCTAGCCTATAAGTAGCTTGGATTACAAGTGTGTAACACAGTGCCTGGCTACATGTGGTGACTAACAAGGAGTGCTAACCTGTCACAGAAGTTTCATTGTTTTACATTCCCATCAACACTGTATGAAGGTTTCAGTTTCTTCACATTCCACCTACATTTTTGGCGTTTGTTATTGTGATTACATTTTGAGTTATCTAAGAAAAATTTTGCAAAGTCTACCAAATTTCCTTTGGTTTAAGTTAAGATACAGCAGTATGGGCTGGGCTTGTGTGGTAATTCAGTGGTAGAGTGGTTATCATGTATGAGGCCCTGGGCTCAATTCCCAGTACTCTTCCCCACAAGAAAGGTAAGACAGTTTGTGTGTATGATGCTGTCATTAGTAATTTTATTCCAAAACACAACTTTTTTGCATAACTTTAGGAGAGTTCCCCCCCCCCC
>RJWT010032153.1:0-14196 GCA_004365215.1 Cuniculus paca | reverse complement strand
TTCAAGTTACAAGATCTAGGCATAAAAAATGATCAGTCAAACAATGACAATACAAATTGTTCTTTTTGATGAACAGAGATTAGTAGTATGGTTATCTTGCACATATATAAATATATACAGTTATATGTGTAAACCTACATACATATAATCTTTTCCTTTCTTCCATTTCTCCTTTCCCCATCCCAGTTGTTCTTTCTTTTTGAACCCTTTCTTTCTCTTTCATTATTGCAATATCTATTGTACATCTTGGATCTTATTGCTCTTTCAGTATTTTTTATTATTATTTGTTTTTTACATTAGGGAGATAATACAATATTTACAAATGTAGGTCTGATTTATTTCACTTATGAGTATAGTTCCAAGTTGCCTCCATTTACCTATAAAAGCCTCATGGTTATCTTTTTTATAGCTGAGTAATATTCCATTGTATAAAAATACCACATCTTTTTCAGGCTCTGCTCTTTGCACTCTAGAACTTCTTTGTCAGTGTTCATTTTATGCTTCTTTTTCAATTTTTCAGTGATTCTAGATGTTATTTACTTATTTATTTTTAGTACAAGTTTGCAATTCATGCAATTTATAATCATCTTGGGAGTGGTTATATGTACATATTATAACTTGCTTCTTTTTTTTCACTCTTCTCCTTCCGTCCCCTCATCCCTTCCCCACCAGTTCAACCATTCCCTTTTTCATACTTATTGACATTATCTGTTTTAGATCTTTTGTGTGTGTGTGTGTGTGATTTTTTGTCTTAGATCTTGTGGCATATAGTGTTTCAATTCGTTGTGGTTATTAGGTTCCCGTACATGGTATATACCTTTATTCTTATTTCCTCTTCCCCTCCTCCTCATCCCTTGCCCTTGTTCCCTTAGATCACTTTTCTATTGCCAGAGGTCCATCTCCTTGTCTCTTTCTACCCATCCAATATCACTTTTTATGTTTACATTTTGCCTCATTCAAGTGAGAGCTATCATAAAGTGTATAAACTTCTGTGTCTGATTTATTTTACTCAACATTATATTTTCCAGATTCATTCATTTTCCTACAAACGTTTCAATTTGTAATTCTTTATAGCCAGGTAGTATTCTATTACAAATAGTTGCCACATTTTGTTTATCCAACCATCTGCTGATGGCTATACAGGCTGTTATCAGGAGTTAGCTATGACACATTGGGCTACTGTGAACATTGGTATGAAAGTATCACTACAGTATGATGACGATGAAGCCTTTTGGGGAAGAACCCAGGAGAAGGATACTGGGAGACATGGAATTTCTAATTTCAGTTATTAGCAAAATCTCCATATTGATCCATACTGGTTATACTAGTTTACATTGCCACCAACAATGAAGGAGCATGTCTTTTTCACCATAACTTTACCCGCATTTGTTATTGTTTGATTTCCTAATGATTGTTAGTCTTTATGGAGTAAGATAGAATCTTAGGGATATTTTAATTTGTGTTTCTCTAATGGCCAGAGACATCAAACTTTTTTTTATTTTAAAGAAAAAAAATACAAAACAAACAAAAAAACAGGAAAAAACAAGAAACAAAAGACAAATAAGCAACAATAACAAAAACCCCAAAACAATAATAATATTGACTTTCAAAACAAGGTGGTAGGAACTTAACAAAGGTAGTTATTTTGCATAGATATCTTCGAAAGAGTTACTCAGATTACCAGATATAGACATGCAAAATTGATCTAATCCTATGAGTGTTAACTGTTTTGTTCTGAAAACTAATAAAATTAGTAGTACAATCATCTTAGCTATCTTAAGTGTATATATATATATATACAAATTTATACCATTTTTCTTTTCCTTTCCTTCTTTCCTCTTTTTCCCTGAGTTATTATTCCCCTTTGAGCAGTTTCTTACCCTTTCACAATATTTATTGAAGATTTTGGATCTTATTTGCTCTTTCAGTTACTTACACTAGGGAGATAAAATGGTATTTACACATGTGAGCTTGATTTACTTCACTTATGAGTATGGTCTCAAGTTGCATCCATTAACTTATAAAAGCCTCACTGCAGTCTTCCTTTATAGCTGAGTAGTACTCTGTTGTATAAAAATACCACATATTTTTATCCATTCTTCAGTTGATAGGTATTTGGGTTGTATCCAAGATTTGGCTATTACAAATTGGCTGCTATAAACATGGATACATATGTATTACTGTGGAATGATGTTTTCAAGTCTTCTGGGAAAATGCCCAGAAGCAAGATAGATGGGTCAAATGGAACCTCCAATCTCAGCTTTTTGAGGAACCTCCAGCCTGATTTCTACAGTGGTCGCACCAGTTTACACTCCAAACAACAGTTCAGAAGAGTTCCTTTTTCCACACAGCATCTCCAGCATATGTTATTGGTTGTTTGCTTGATCCTGCCCATTCTTTCTGGAGTGAGATGAAATCTGAGTGTTGTTTTAATTTGCATTTCTCTACTGACCAATGATGCTGAACATTTTTTCATATATTTTTTGCCATTTGTATTTCTTCATCTGAGAAGTGTGTTTTCATCTCAGATGCCCATTTTTGGATTGGGTCTTTGAATTGTGGGGGCCTGATTTTTTAAATTCTTTATACATTCTAGATAAAAATCCATTGTCTGAGGGACAGTTGACTAAGATTTGTTTCCCAATTTGTGGGTTTTCTTTTTGCTCTGTTGGAGATTTCTTTTGACATGCAAAAAATTTTAATAAGACAAGATCCCAGTTGTTGGTCCTGGGAAGTATTTCCTGTGCAGTTTGATTTTTGCTCATGAATTCTCTTTCTACCCCATGTCTTAAAGTTTTATACCTAATTTGTTTTACAGTAGATTTAGTATTTCTGTTTTAATTTTTAGATCTTTGATCCATTTTGACTTTAGCTTAGTGCATGGTGATAGGCATGGGTCTAGTTTTAGTTTTTGGCATATGGAAAGCCAGTTTTTCCAGCACCACTTATTAAAGATGCTATCTTTCTTCCAGTGAACATATTTGGCCCCTTTGTCAAAGATAAGGTGGCTGAGTGTGTTTGTAGTTGTGATTTTTATCTTCTAATCTATTCCATTGATCTTCATATCTGTTTTTATTCCAGTACCATGCTGATTTTATCACAGTAGCTTTGTTGTATAACTTCAAGTCAGGGATTGTGATGCCTCCTACCTTGCCTTTGTTGTCCAGAATTACCTTTGCTATTCTAGGTCTCTTCTGGTTCCAGATGAATTTTAGGAATAATTTCTCTAGATCTTTGAAATATGCTTATACTATTTTGATTGGAATTGCATTAAATCTGTATAACAATTTTGGGAGAATGGCCATTTTCATGATGTTTGTTCTTCCTATCCATGAACAAGGATTGTCTTTCCATTTTCTGAAATCTTCAATTTCTCTTCTCAGAGTACTGTAATTTTTACTGTATAGATCTTTTACTTCCTTTGTTAGATTGATTCCTAAGTATTTAATTTTTTTTGGATGCTATTGTGAAGGACATGGTTTCTCCTATTTTTCTCTCAGTGAGTTTGTTGGTTGTGTACAGTAATGTTATTGATTTTGAATGCTGACTTTGTATCCAGCTACATTACTGAATTTGTTTATAACATCTAGAAATCTTTTAATGAAGTTTTCAGGTCTTCTACACAGAGCATCATGTCATCTGCAAATAACGATAATTTAACTTCTTCCTTTTCAACCCTTATGTCTTTTATTTCTGTATCTTGTCTAATTGCTCTGGCTAATGTTTCCAACACTATATTGAATAGGAGTGGTGATAGTGGACAGCCTTCTCTTGTTCCTGATTTTAGAGTGAAAGCTATCAGTTTTTTACCATGTTGGTTTGTCATAGATGGCTTTTATCAGATTGAGGTAAAAGCCATCTATTCCAATTTTCCATATGGTTCTTACCATGAATGAGCATTGGACTTTATGGAAAGCCTTTTCTACATCTATTGAGATGATCATGTGATTATTATCTTTGGCTCTATTGATATGGCATTACATTTATTGATTTGTGTATATTGAACCATTCCTGAATTCCTGGGATGAATCCCACTTGTTCATGGTGTATAATCTTCTTGATGATTTGTTGTACTCTGTTTGTCAGTATTTTATTGAGGAGTTTTGCATCTGTGTGCATTAGGAAGATTGGCCTATAGATTGGCCTCTTTTTTTGGTTGACTTTTTCTCTGGTTTTGGTATTAGGGTAATACTTGCTTCCAGGAATGAGTTAGGGAGAAATGCTTCCCTTTCAATTTCATTGAAGAGTTTGAGGAGTGTTGGCATTATGTCTTCCTTATATTTCTTATAGATTTCAACTGTGAATCCATCAGGACTTGAGATTTTCTTTGTTGGTAAGGTTATAATTACATTTTCAATTTCCTTAACTGAAATTGGGTTATTCAGGAGTTTTACATCTTCTTGATCCAGCTTTGGTAATTCATATGTTTATAGAAATCTGTCCATTTCTTCAGTTTTATCGAACCTATGAGAGTAAAGGTTTTCAAAGTAGGTATTGATAATCTTCTGTATTTCCACAGGGACTGCAGTGATTTCACCCTTTTCATTCCTTATTGCATGAATTTGAGTCTTTTCTTTCCTTTGTTTAACAAGGTTGGGTAGGGGCTTATCAATTTTATTTATTCTTTCAAAGAACCAACTCTTTGATTTGTTAATTCTTTGTATCGTTTTCTTAGTCTCGATTGCATTAATTTCTGCTCTGATCTTTATAACTTCCTCCCTTCTTTTGACTTTGGACTTGGCTTGCTCCTCTTTTTCTAGATGCTTGAGGTGTAGCATCAGGTTATTTATTTTTGTTCTCCTGATGTGGGAATTCACCACAATAAATTTGTCTCTGAGGACTGCTTTCATTGCATCCCACAGGGTTCCAGTAAGTTGTATTTGCATTTTTGTTTGCTTGTAGATATTGTTTAATTTCTTCTTTAATTTCCTCTATGATCCACTGATTATTCAGAAGTGTATTATTTAATTTCCATGTGTTTATGGAGTGTTTGCAGTTTCTTCTGTCATTACTTTCCAGTTTCATGGCACTATGATTAGATAATATGCATGGGGTAATTTTGATTCTATTGCATTTACTTAAGCATGTTCTATCAGCTATTATGTAGTCTATTTTATAGAATATCCTGTGTGAAGCTGAGAAGAATGTATATTCTGCTGTTGTTGAGTGGAATACTCTGTACATGTCTAATAAGTCCATTTGTCCACAAGTTTGATTCAGTTCTGTTATTTCTTTGCTGATTTTTTGTCTAGTTGATCTGTTTCTGTGTCAGTGGGGTGTTAAGGTCTCCCATTATAATTGTGTTATTGCTTATTTGATTTTTCATGTCTATGATATATTTTATATAGCTGGGTTCTCCCTTATTTGGTGCATATATATTTAAAATCATTATCTCTTGCTCTTTAAATTTTCACCTAACCAGTATGTAGTGACTTTTTTTTATCTCTTTTGCTCATTCTTGGTTTGAAGTTCTTGCTGTCTGCAAACAGAATAGTTACCCCTGCTTTTGGGGGGGGTTCCTGTTGCATGAAGTATTGTTTTCCATTGTTTTACTTTCAGTTGATGAATTTCCTTTTGAGTTAGATGGGGTTTTTTTGTAGATAGCATATGGTTGGATGTCGTTTCTTGATCCATTCTGCCAGTCTGGTTCTTTTAATTGGCAAATTGAGGCCATTGACATTAATGGTTTTAAGTGACATATTTGGGCTTATTTTTGTCATGTTATCTTTCTGTGGTTGGTTCTTTACCTTTCCCCTGTGTTTAATTGTTTGCCCTTCTTGGTGTTTTTTTTTTTCTGTCAGTATTCTTGAAGTCATAGTTATTTTCATGTCTATCTAAACTATCTTTCAGTATTCTTTGTAGCATTGGTTTGGTGGTCATGAAGTACTTCAACTGTTCTTTGTCATGGAAGTAAAGTATCTTATTTCTCCATTGATTTTGAAGGATTGTTTTGAAGGGTACATCAGTCTGGGTTGGAATTCATTTTTGTTTAGGATTTGAAATGCTTCACTCAGTGATCTTCTTGACTTCATTGTTTGTGTTGAGAAATCTGCTGTGATTCTGATGGGCTTTCCTTTATAGGTGATTTGTTTCTTTTCTCTAACAGCTTTTTAATATTTTGTTCTTATGTTGAATTCATGGGATGTTGATTATTATATGTCTGGGTGTAGATTTATTTTGATTATGGCTAGTTGGAGCTCCTATATGCTTCATTTATCTGTATGTCAGTTTCTTTTCCCATGTTTAGGAAATTTTCTGCTATTACTTCAGTGATTAGTTTTTTTATATCATTTGTGCTGTCACCTTCTTTTTTGTTTACCCTATCAATATTATATTGTTTTTCTTTGCATCATCTTGCAACTGCTGAATTGTTATTTCCTGATTCCTTGTTATTTTTAAAAGATCTTTCCTTTCCTGTTAACTAGGTATAATCTTGTCTTCAAGGTCTAAAAAAAATCTATCTTCATATTCATTCAGGTGGTTTTGCCAGCTTTCAGTGGAATTTTTGATTTCCTGGATATCTCCTTGAATCTGTTTCATGCATTCTAATTCTTCCTTATATTGTTCATTCAAGGTCCACCATTTTGTAGTGCTCCTCTATTTTTAAACTATGTCTTCTTTAGATGTGTTCAACATTTCTTTCATTATGTTTCTCATTTCTTGTTTTTCCTGGGAGATTATATCTGATCTGATTTCCTTTGCAGCTTCATGGAGTTGTTTCTTTACTTCAGTTGCTATCATTTCAGAAGTTTCAGGTATGTGTCTTATACTTTCTTCTATGTCCATGTGTCCTAGGCTTGTTTGGGATGGGCTAGAGGTTTAACATTACATTTTGCTCTTTTTGTTTTGTCATTTTCCTGTATTCCCCTGGGGCAGTTGAATGCAAAGTCTTAGTTATTTCCTGGGTTGAGGATGGCTGTCTGTACTGGAAGGGATTGCCCCAGCTGAGTGGGGGTCATTAGGCAGGCCTTACCAGATCCCTAGTGGCACTCAGATTCTCCCCAAATGGGTAGAGTATGTTGGGCAGACCTTCAGCACACCCCACATGGCACACTGAGACTACCTGGCTGATTGGTATCGCTGGGCAGGGCCCTGCAAGGTCTTGAGTGGTCACCAAAGTTGCATGGCCGGGTGGAGCACACTATGCAGGCCTTCAACTCATGCCACATGGCACACCAAAACTACCTGGCTACTTGGGGTCATTGGGCGGGGCCCTACCATGTTCTAAGCTGCATACCAAGGCTGCATAGCTAGGTAGAGTATGCATCAAACATTTTTTTCTTATATCTGTTGATAATTTGTATTTCTTTTTCTGAGAATTGTCTGTCAATTTCTGTTGCCCATTTCTTGACTGAGTCTTTAATTTTAGGTGATTTAATTTTTTGAGATCTTTATGTATTCTAGATACTCTTTGTGTACAAAGTAGCTCACAAAAGTTTTTTTCCCATTGTTTATATCATCTCTTAACTCTACTTGTTGATTCTTTTGATGAATGGAAGCTTTGTAGTCTAACATAATACCATTTCTTAATTCTTGCAGCTATTTCTTGTACAATTGATGCTCCATTTAGAAAATCCTTTCCTACACCCATCTTCAATTGTTTTACTTATTTTATTTTCTAAAACGTTTACTGTTTCTATTTGAATGTTTAGATCTTTGATCCATTTTGATTTTAATTTACTATTGGTGAGAGATAAAGGTCTAATTTCATTCTTCTGCAAACAGAAAACCAGTTTTCCCAACACCACTTGTTGAATAACCTATTTTTCTTCCCACATCAGTTAGTTGAATATGGCTTGTGCTGTATCCTCAATTCTGTTCCATTGTTCCATGTGTCTGTTTTTGTTCCAGTACAATGCTATTTTATCACTATTTCTTTGTAGTATAGCTTGAAGTCTGGTATTGTACGCTGCTTGCTTTGCTCTTACTGCCCAAAATTACTTCTGCTATTCTTGTTTCATATGAATTTAGGTTTGTTTTCTATGGGTCTGTAAAGTATGCTGTTGCTACTTGGATTGAGACTGCATTGAATCTGTATAACAGTTTTGGAAATATGGACATTTTGGCAATGTTTGTCCTGCTTATCCAGGAACAGGCAGCATCTTTCCATTTTTTTGATGTCTTCTTCAATCTCCTTTTTTAGTGTACTGTAGTTTTCTTTATACAGGCCTTTCATTTCCTTGGTTAGATTATTTCCTAGATATTTCATTTTTCTAGAAGCTACTGTGAATGGTATTGTTTATATAATTTCCTTCTCATTGAACTCATTGTTGGTGTACACAAATGCTGATTATTTTTGTGTATTGATCTTGCATCCTGCCACTTTACTGAAATTGGTTATTATCTCTAAGCAATTTTCAGTGGAGTTCTTTGGATCTTCTATGTGGAGTATTATGTCATCTGCAAAGAATGATAATTTGAGTTCTTCTTTTACCGATTTGTATCTCTTTTATTTCTCCTGCTTGCCTAATTATTCAGCTAATTTTTCAAGTACTATGTTGAATAGAATAAGTGATAGCAGTCATCCTTGTCTTGTTCCTGACTTTAAGGAAAATGTTTTTATCTTTCCCCATTTAGTATGATGCTAGCTATTGGTTTGTCATAAATAGCCTTTACCATATTCAGGTATGGCCCTTTTATACCTGATTTCTTGATGATCTCATAAAAAGACTTTTCCACATCTATTTATGTAATCATGTGGCTTTTGACCTTGCTACTGTTTATGTGATGTATTACATTTATTGACCAGCATATCTTGAGCCATGCTTGTATCTCTCTGATGAAACCCACTTGATCATGATGCATCATCTTTTTGATAATGTGCTGCATTCTATTTACTAATATCTTGTGGGGAATTATTGCATCTATGTTCATTAAAGGAGCTGGTCTATAGTTCTCTTTTAGTGTTGGGTCTTTATCCAGTTTGGGATCAGGGTGATACAGGCTTCCATAAATTTAGAAACATTCCATCCCTTTCAATTTCTTTAAATAACATGAGGAGTATTGGTAATATAACACCCTTAAAGATTTTGTAGAATTGAGCAGTGAATCCATCAGTTCCTGGACTTATTTTATTTGATAGATTCTTTATTCCTGAGTCCATTTCATTGCCTATTATTGGGTTGCTGACCACATTTATATCTTCTTGGGTTAGTTTTGGTAGTTTCTGTGTATTTAGGAATCTGTTCATTTATTCAAAATTTGTTAATTTATTGGAATATGATTTTTTGTGGTAGTACTATCTTCTGGATTTTGACAGTATCTGTTGTGATTTCATCTTTTTCATTTCCAGTTGAATTGATATGAGTGTGTTTTCTCTTCCTTTTGGAGAGTGTGGCTAAGGGTTTACCTATTTTATTTATTATTTCAAAGAACCAGCTTGTGATTAGTTGATTATTTTTTACAGATTTTAGTCTTAATTTCATTGATTTCTGTTTTCATCTTTTATAATTTCCCTCCTTAAATTTGATTTTGGGATGGTTTGATATTGTTTCTTAAGATTTATTATAAGGTTGCCAGGCATGGTGCTGCACACCTGTAATACCAGCACTTAGGAGACTGAGGCAGGAGAATTGTTACAAGTTTGAGACCAGCCTGGGCTACAAAATGAGCTCAGGGCCAGCCTGAACTACATAGCAAGACCCTGTCTCACAAAGGCAAAAAAATTTATCATAAGGTTACCTGGGCTTGCTCTGTTTTCCTATTGTATAGCACTGATTGTGATGAATTTTCCTTTTAGGACTGCTTCTGTAGTGTTCCAAAGGTTTTGTCAAGTTGTATGATTACTGTCATTAACTCCCAGAAATTTTTAAATTTCTTCTGTGATCCATTGGTTATTGAGCATTATGTTGCTAATTTTCCAGGAGATTTTGCCTTTTGCAAAATTTCTTCCTTCATTGACTTCTATTTTCTTTGCATAATGGTCTGATAGTATGCATGTGGTGGTTTCAATTCTTTTATGTTTCCTTAGGAAGACCTAGAGGACTGATGTGTGATCTATTTTGAAAAAGTGCCATGTGCTGCTGAACAGAATATATATTCTGTTGTAGAGGGGTTGAATATTCTGTACATATCTATTAAGTCCATATGTTCAAGCTCTGAAATTTCTTCATTCAGCCCTGAAATTTCTTGATTAATTTTTGTTAGTTGATCTATCTCTTTGAGAAAGTGAGTTGTTAAAATTCTCCCTTATAACATAGATGATTCCATTAGTGTTTATTTGATGAACTTTTCAGCCATTTGTTTTATGAAGATAGGTGCTTTATCATTCTGTGCATATGTGTTTATCAATGAAATCTCTTCTTGTTGGATTGTTTCCTTAACTAGTATTTAGTGACCTTTGTCTGTTCTAGAACAAGCAGGGGTCTTATTTTCAGGGTCATGGACCTGAAATGTTTTCTCTCTTTTAATTTTCAGTCTATGACTATCTTTTTGATTAGATGAGTTTTTTAATGCAACAGATTGTTGGAGTCTTTTTTTGATCCAGTCTGCCAGTCTGTATTTTTCTATTGGAGAGATGAGGTTATTAACACTGAGATGAACTACTGAGATGCACTGGTTATTTACTGTTGTGCCCTTCTTTTTCTGTTGGTGTAGCCTTTGTTTTTCTTTTTGTGATGTCCTTGTTGCTGTTTATCCATTGACCTCACTAGTTTCTTCTGTGATTTTTAGCTGTGTCTGATTCATTGTTTCTGTTGAAAATATTCTTAAGTATTTTCTCTAGAGTTAGTTTAGCACTCCTATACCTTCTGAGTTGGTCTTTTGCATAGAAATGCCTTATTTCTCCATCTGTTTTGAAACATAGCTTTGCAGGGTAAGTTAATTTGGGTTGGAAGTTATTTGCTCTTAAGGCTTAAGATACTTCACTACAATCTCTTTTGAGCTTCAGTGTTTGTGCTGAGAAGTCTGTTGCTATTCTAATTGGTTGACATTTGTAAGTGATTGTATTGTTTTGTTTTGTTTTGTTTTGTTTTTCTCTGCCTGCCTTTAAAATTCTGAGGTTTTTGCTGAATATCTGTGAATTTAATGAGGGTACACCTTGGCAGTCTTCTCTTTTCATCATAACTGTTTAGTGTTCTGTAAGCATCACTTACTTATATTTTAAATTCTTTTCTTATGTTTGGAAATTTTTATTTCATAATTTTATAAGTATGTTAGTGAATCCATCTATGCTATTTTTTAGTTTTCCTCTAACTCAATTCTTAGATTACTTTTCTTATCATCTAGTAGCTGTTGGATAGTCTTCTTCTGTTCTCTAATTTTAGTTTTTGTTTCTTTGACCTCCTTATGATAATTCATTACTTTCTCCTCAATATTAGACACTCTACCTTCACTTTGGTTGTTTCTGCAATACATGAATTCTATACATTTTTTCGGGCATCTCTGTCTGATATCTTTTCAAGAATTCCATATTTTTATTGAATCTGTCATTCAAATTTTGAACTGTTTTGGTTAGCCCATCCAATTTTTTTTTACCTATTTCCCCAAAATTCACCATATTGAGTATAATTGCTGTGAGCTTTTGGTTCATTTCCTGTTTTAACCCATCTAGTTTCTTCATCTCATCTAAGAACTTTTTGTAGCCTTCTGCTACCTGGTATTTGTTTTCTTCTCCCTTTTTAGTCCCTTGACCTGCCTTGGGAGAGTAGGAGGGGCTCAGAGATCTCGTATTTCCTTGTTTCCCCAGTATCCTACTTATATCTGTGTATGTGCATACATACATATATATTTTTAATTATATATGGCTCCTTCTTTATTCTTCTGTCTTTTTTTGTGGAGAAGGGACTATTGCAGGTTGGGGACTAGAGAAAGGATAGTTTGTGGCTTATATTGATATTTTTAGTAGGATGTTACCTACTTGTGAATAATTTTAGCTTTGCATGTCCAGTGCTAATATTTACTCCTTTGTTATTTACGTTAAGGGATTTCAACTCTGTTCCTATGTTTTTCCAGAAGAAATGCTTGTATTTACTACAGCATCCAAAGATTCAATCTTAAAATACTTCTATATGGTAGTCCTTGCAGTTATTTTTTTCCCTTTGTCTATTCTCTATGCACACTATGACAGTCTATTGTTTTTGGTTGCTCTTCAGTGAAGTAGGTGAAGTGGGGTGGGGAGAAGGGGAGGTGGCTGGATGAGTAGTGTTAGGCACTAAGGGGAAGGCTTGAAGGGGATAGTAGTAGCAGTGAGAAGGAAAGGTTGATGTGGGGGTTGATTTTATTGGAGTACTTTTAGTTGAATTTAGGGCTTAGTATTCAGAGTTTTCAAGGTTATTTTGTGGGGGTTAGGACAAGATAAGGGAGAAAGGAGGTTCAGTCTGTGGTTGAGAAAAGCTATGTTGTCATCTGAACTTGTTTATAGGAAAGACCATAAGCTAGGTAAAAGATGAAAGAACCAAAGGCTTAGAATGGGGAGGATGGAGGAACTCTAGTGGTGAAGATAGAAGTGACTGTGAGGGAGCTAGGTTTGTTGAATTTGAAAATTTGGAAGGAGTTTATGTGTTTGGAAAAACAATAAATAAATATGTTGATATTGTCTTAGGAGGTTTGGTGTGAAGAAACTAGATAGAGAACTGAGACAAGGAAGAGAACCTAGATACTTATGAAAGAACAAATACACAAATGCAACACCTAATAATCCAGGAAAATATAAAAGAACATAACATAACCACACAGTACTAAATAAATAAACATACAAAAATCTAAACCAGTGATATGTCCAATGGGAACAAAGATTAGATATTCCAATGAGACACTGCATATATGATTCCCAAGTAACTTCTTTGCCAGAGAGTCTGGGTACTCTCACCTTAATAACTCCTCTGATCCTTCCATTACAATACTGAAGTTACCTCAGACACAAGGTATCTTTCTGCCAGGTGGAAGTCATTCTTACAGAGTCAGATCCAGTTTGAGTTCTTCAGTTAAGAACTATTGTTGTTTCTTTCTCTAGGTGTGATGGTAGATTTGACAGACAGGTTCACTGGCACCAAATTGTCCACTGAATCAAGATTATCCCTATGTAATCAATTCAACTGCAGCATAAGCAGGCTAATCCACTGCAGGGACATCTATAAGGGTGAGTTGAGAAATAACATACCATAAGACCATATTTTGGGTCTTTCAGTAGCCTAGAGAAGAAATCCACAGCTATATTGTTTGCATCATAACCACACCAACCTTGAACCACAGTTAATGTGTACTAAATGTGATGGCTGCATCTCTCCTACTAGTGAAAAACAGCATTTAACACTAATTTTATAGAATCAGTTATATAAAGCATAGGGTGTAGGAGACTAGTTAATGCCTGAGGAGGAAAAAGAAGGAAAAAAAGAAAAAAGTTTTTAAAAAGTCCTCTGCTTTTTGATATGGGAAGGAGGAAAATATAGAAAGACTTCTTTAAGTCCTCTACTCTGTGGTATGCTGTAGTTGATGCTAAGGGTATTTATTATATATTTAGAAGGGAATGACAGGAAAGACTAGGTACAAAATTGGTAGTGGGAAAAGGGGGTGGGAAAGGATTCTATGAATGATTTTAAAACAAAAGTTAAAGGCAGACGATTGAAAAGGTAGAGAGGAAAGAAAGGTAAAACTGAGAAGGAGTAAAATATAGGCGAAAGAGGTCAGGCAAAGAGGTATAGGTTTGGGGGGACATTAATAGACAAGGGAGAATTCCCTTGCCTTTTATAAACTATATTGGGAGGGGAAAAAACTAGACTAAGCCAAGCACATAAACACAGACACACTCATAAAAGAAAAAAGTGTAAAATAATGGAATAAAACTGTGAGGGAAACTGTGCATAAGGAGGAAAACAGCAAAGGGTTAAGAGATAAAATATTAACAAGTAAAATAAAAATGAAATATAATACAATCAAATAAAGAATAGTAAAAGAAAGTTTTCTACTGTTTCAATCATGTGAACCCTTCCCTTAAGCTCAGGATAAAGAGAAGAGCTCAGGCCAGGACATGTTTTTGCTCATGCTGGAAGCCTAAGGTGGCAGTCTACCTCCAGAACAGTGCTAGTTGCAGAGATCTGCGTAGAGTGGGTACTCACTCCAACGTGAGCTTCCAGTCCTGTGTAGCTCAGGCTGAACCTGGCCTCTGACCATGGGTGCTGGGTCTGTGATCACCAGCCCCTGCTTCTCAGTGGGATCTCTCCCAGTCTGCTCTCCAGCTCCCGGCAATCACCCTTGGCC
>RJWT010032152.1:0-14325 GCA_004365215.1 Cuniculus paca | reverse complement strand
TTGAAGAGTGAGCCATCGTGTGTGTGCAGAGGTGAGTGGTAGTGAAGAGCAAAGGCTGAAAGAGGCTGAGAGGCAGGCTGGGCCCAACTCACTGGGCCAAGAACACCTTGCCAAGGAGCTTGGACTTCAGCCCTGGGCAATGAGGAAACCACTGAAGGTTTTAAGCAGAGGTAAGTGATGTGATCAGATTTATGTTTTAGCAAGATTATTCTGGCCGCTGGGTAGAGACTGCACTGGAAAAGGAAGAGACTGGACTGACTCCAGAAACATTTCCCAACTAGAAGCAACAGGCCAGGTGGCTCACTGGAAGGAGGAGGAAAATGAGGTATCAAGAGGTTTGGAGAGAGCGCCTTGCCTCAAGTCATGTAAGTTACTTAATGGCAGACCTAAGATAGAAGCCTACAATTCTTTGCAGTAAAAATTCCTTGATTTGCCAAGTTTTCATCAACCAGTGAATACATTTAACCACTGTTTGCTGGGATTTCCTTGTTCCCTATTTGACACATGTTCACTTTTTGTCCTTTTGACCTCTCCTAAGCCCTGATACAGAACCAGGCAGTAAGTAGTCAATAAATATCAAACTCTAAGAACCTGAAGAATCTTAGTCACTGCCTTACCTGAGACCCTTTCCTCTGTGATCCTTAAATAGTATGTTTAATGTAATTCCTAGATTAAGTAAGTCCGGATGTTTGGATCACACAATCCAAGTAATTTTTAATAACTTCAGAAAAAACTGGAGGGATCAATGATAGTCTTGCCAACTCTTTTTTCTTTCTTTTTTTTTTTTAAGCACCATTGTTTCTTAAAAGAGAGGACTTATATTTGTAGAAATATGCATGGACCTGGAAGACATGTGTTCAGTGAAATAAGCCAACCATAGAAAGACAAGTACCACATGTCCCTTCTCAGATGTAGACACTAAAACAGTTTGATTCATAGTTGAGAACATTGGCCCCTATAGGTTAAGAAGGGCAATGGGGAAAGAGGCTAGAAGGATGTTGGATAAGAGGTACCAAAATACACATAGGAGGAATTAGTTCTAATATTCTATAGCATCATAATAGCTTAGAGATCTAGTTACACTGTCCTTACATTTTAGACAATGAAAAATATTACCAAATGGCATCAGTCCTTAAAACAGATTAAAGTGTAAGGTTTGAAATTATACTTGATCTTCTCAGATCCCAGGTCTGCCTCTACTTACTGCCTGTAGATAACACTTTCTTCTGCAGAATGAAGACAATACTAGCTCCTCAGCATTGCTGGAAGGATTAAATGAAACAGACTTAACAAACTTAGCATGTGATTGTCAGAAGAGTAGATCTGACAATTGTCATCTCTACCATTTCAATAACACAGAACACAATGTCTGGTACATACTGATGCTGGCTACTCAAATTTAAGACTATCTGGAAAAAAGACCTTGCATGTAATATAATTGGCCTTCAATAAACATTTAATGAGTGAATAAATGAATTCCTGAGTAGCCTGCTCTTACCAGTTCCTTCCCTCAACCTGACACACCTAAGCGTTTTTCTCCTTTACCAGGATGTTATCAAATTCTATTCCACGAAAGGAGCCTCACTACTCTAGGATGTCTGCCCTGGGCTCTCTGGATGGGAACATTGTGGAAACCTCTAGCAAGCAGTATCAGTGTCCAACTCACTACCTGGCCTTTGAATAATTCGTAGCCTCCTCCATGAAAGCGCAGCCTGTCTAAGACCAACAATGAAAGTCCCTCCTGCCATCAACAACTGCTGTGTTTCTTAGATATTTAACCTGGAGGTGGGCCAGGGACAGAAAAAGGAGGTGGCAAGATCCTTGAACAAAAGTAGCTATAAAAGGGCGTGAGGGGAAGCAAGGCAAACAACAAATTAAACAAGCAGGCAACCTCAAAGAAATGTGGCAGGGGAGGGGGATTCAGAGCCTCTCGGTGCTGTTTACTTGGCAGCAACCAGGTCAGAGTTCCTGCTGCTATGTCTGTCCCCACCAAGCCCACCTCCCATTCTCTGCAGACAAAGCACTGGTAGGTCTTACAAGGGAAATACAGTCCTTGCTATAAACCAGATGTGGTCCTGGCCAAAGCCCAACTAGCAATAAATTTCTGCATTCATTTTCCAACTATATTAAGTACCTTCTGACAAATTCCCTAAAGTCTGAGTTTTTCTGGCCATCACAGGTCCATAGGCCATTGAGTGGAGGAAGGGCCCTTAAAAGAGCAGGTGGTGCCAGCCCTTATTGAATGGATGGAGTAACTGAGGCTCAGAAACAGGAAGGAACTGCCTCAGGATCACTAAGTGTGCTCTCATGGGGGGCACTGTGAGCCACATACTTGTGCCTTCAGTATGGACACTAAGTTTTTCCAGAGCTTGAAAACATACCAAGAAGAAGGTGTACTGTCAACTAAATCTTACTTCTCTTGAAAGGACAGGTGATCACATTTCCAGCCTCAAGGAAGAGAGGATAGACCACTTCTCTGGCGGGTTGTGGAGCTAGCCCCATGGTTTCTCCATCCATTTGGAAACTGACAAAATGAATCACTTTTCACAGGAGAATTCAGCAACTTTTTTTTCCCAGTCCCATTCCATGTCACCCATCTTCTCTACCTCAACCCACGTCAACTGTCTTCTCCGCCCTATCCCGTGTCATCTGTGCTCTTTAGATTAGTTGATAAAATGACCAAAACAAAGGAAACTACAAGACCACTTGCGGATATGTGTCCACATGCCTGCACACATGTGTGCACAAATATTCATAAAGAGTGAGGAGACAGATGTGGCAAAGTGCTAGTAAATAATGAGTCTACACAAAGAGAAAAGGAGTGTTCCTTATAAACTTCTCTCAACTTTTCAGAAGATCTGAAATTCCTCTAAATAAAATTTTTTTTTGTGGCACCAGGTATTGAATTCACAACCTTGCGCTTGCCAGGCAGACACTTAGGCTGCTGAGCTAGAATCCCAGCCCTTGTCTTTTTGAGACAGGGTCTCACTATGCCAGTCAGGCTGGCCTTGAGCTCACTTTGTAGCCCAGGTTTGGTCTCAAATTCGCAACGTTCCTCCTATCTCAGCCTCCCAAGTGCTGGGATTACAGGCATGAGCCACCACGCCCAGCCTCTAAATAAAATAAAGGAAGAAAATAAAAAGCACTAAATAAGAATCCAAGATAAATAATTTTTTTTAAAAAATTTATGAGAAAGTCTAGAAATGACTCGGTTTCATTTCTTTCATTTTCTCTATGTGGGGACTGACACCCTCAGAAAACATTGTAAGACATCTCAAAGGTGAAAGGCATAGGGTTCAAAAAAATATACAATGATAGTGTTCAAAGTAGTCGGTAGCTGTGGCAACCTTGGGAGCCAAATCCAATTTCAAATATTTTGTCCCATCAGCTCCCAAAATACATATGTTTGTCACGTAATATATTCTGTTGTTTTTGGTTCAGAAAATAAGTAAAGCAACTACAGGCTATGGAAGGGGAAAATGTCAGAATTCTTCCAAGAGTTCATCACCTTTGCAGTGCAGGTGGTTCATAAATGCAATAAAATGCCTTTCATTTCTTTCAGTTGGGAAATTCTCTCACATAAATAAATTGTTGAATCAAAATCCACATCCACCCATAGTCACCACATTCTCTATCCATAGTTGTATTTACTTTGGGCCATATTATCCCCATAATCCAATCCTGAAAATCTATTCTCAGCCATATTCATAAATTTCATTCCAATGCATGCCTCTCAAGGGTTGGAAGTTGAGGGAACACAGCCCATTCAAGAAACCTCGAGAAATTTCTTATGGCTTAAGTGGAGACCAAAGGGAGAATAATCAGGGAAGTATGAGGTTGAGGAGATAGGTGGAGGTCAAGTCCAGGAGGGCCTATAATTCTCAACAAAGGAACTGGAAGTTTATCCTTTGGGCTACAGGGAGTCACTAAAGGGTTTTTAAATGGCAGCGATCTCACTGAATCATTCTGGCAGAATATGGATGGATGAGAGTAACACAAAACCAGGCAGTCTAATTAGAATGACAAAGACCTGAACTAAGGCAGTCAGAATGGGAGGAAACAACTGTGGACAAACTAGAAAGGGCTGTTGAAAAGAGCAAATGGACAGGACTTGGTGAGAAGAGGGCAGATATGCCTGAGAGAAAAAGCAGAGGCAGGAGCCCAAGATGACTTTCATTGGCTGGCTAGGTAGATAATGATGTCTCTTCAAATGGGGACTGCAACAGGCAGCAAAGGAGTGTGCTACACTTTGAATATGTTGAGGTTCCATTTTGATATGTAAATACAAAACTTCAGAAAGAAGTCCAGTTTGGAAATACGCATGTAGGACGAATCAGCATACATGTGATTAAAACATATAGTGAATGTTTAAAAATTTTTTAATGTATTACTATAAAAGACACATTGCCATTAATTCCCCTCAGAATACTCCTCCTCAAACACACTATCCCATTGTTCTTGTCATTTTCTGAAGCAGTTCTGGAGGTCTTCTTTCATGAATGTCTTAGTTGTACTGTTGTAGCTGCCTCAATGTCCTGAATTGATTCAAAACATTTACCTTTCGACTTTGAGGAAGAGACAAAACTTACATGGTGACAGATCCAGTGAATAAGGTGAATGAGGACAAATTGCAATGTTTTAATTTGACAGAAATCACTGTAAATATTTTGAATCAATTCAGGGCATTCAGTGAGGCGTAACAGCACAACTAAAGACACTCACAAAAGAGGACTTCCAGAACTGCTTCAGAAAGTAGCAAGCATGATGGAATAAATGTGTTCAAAGTGAGGGAGAATTTATTTTGAGGAGAATCAATGGCAATGCATCTTTTACTGCAATATATTCTTTCCAGAAAGTTACACTTTTTAAATTTAAGTGTTTACTATATGTTTTGATCATACCCATACATATGATGACGGATGCTATGAATGCAGATGAAGTTGGCAGAGAACTTTAGGATTTCATTTATATAAAATATCTAGAATAGGGAAAATTCATAAAGACAAGAAGCAAATTAATAGTTGCCAGGGTTGAGGGGATGGGGGAATGAGGCATGTGTGCTTACAAAAATAAGATTTGGGGTGTGATGGAAATGTTCAGGAATTAGATGGTAATGCTATACAATATTGGAAATATACTAAAAACCAATGGGTGTACTTTAAAATCATTTAAGTGGTGAGTTTTACTTTATGTGAATGTATTGCAATAAAAAATTAATAAACTTGCTTCACAAAGTCACCTATAGCCAAGAGGATACAGTGAGCAGTTTTCCCAGCTCCCAACAGGAACTCCATAGACACTGTGACTTCAGAAACGAAAGGGCATGCTTCTCAGTAGATCCTGAGACATCTCCAGGATGGAGGGCTGTGCCAGACTGGAGAAGCTGTACCATCCAGTCCCGTGACAGCATCTCACCCCGGATCAAACTGTCTCACCCACTTCTAAGACCCCAAAATGCCAGGGTGGCAGGAAGGCTATTTTTTGACCTACAGAGAGATAGCAGTACAGAAATAGCCTGAGCCAGGCATAGCCACCCACATGGACAGGAAAGAGACATAATTTCTGAGCCCAGCGCACCCAGAAGCCCAAGAACACCAACCTCACTGTTAAAACCCCTTATTCAACTCCTCAAGACCTGAACCCTTTGCACTGTGTTCATGATACGCATGCCTGGGACAACATTCCCAACTGTCCCACAAGGGTCTGCATTCATTCTATACCTTCTTTATACCTGGAACACAAAAGACTTTGAATTAGCATGATTGACAGATTTTATATTAAGGGCACTATCTGTGCAGAACTCCAAGCCCAAAGAAGGCAAGTGAAGGATGGTAGGCCAGAAGACATGTGTTAGAAGGATGCTGGAGCCCCCGGGAGAAGCACCTAAGGACAGAGCTCGGAGATGCTGCAGAACTTTTGATGACCCTCTCTCCCTCCTTCACTCTCCAGTGCTGTGATGCCTCATTCTCCCTTTCTGCTCCCTCTCTCCCTACACCCTCCCAGGGCAACCCTAGATACCAAGGTGACAGAATGGAATGCTTCCAGGTGGCACTTTACTCCCGTTCTCCCTCCCACAGAGATTGTCAGAGCGTGGAGGCAGATCTGGCTTGAATGCCCAGGGCCCTGGTCTGCTCTGGTCTTTGAATAAGGCCTCTTCCATGTGGCCTGCTCTCTCCTGCCCTAAAGGGAAAAGGAGCCAGTGAAACTCGGCCCTCCCTTGGGCCCCTGACCACGTCTCAGGGAGATTATGATTGCTGTGTAGTTGCCATGCCTACTATGATATCACATCTTTCATCATTCCATCTGGGTGGCTTTTCTTTCCTGTTCTCTAAAGGACACCCTCCTAGCCGTGCCTCCTAGCCAAGCCAGTTGGGACTCCACTGGGAGTTCCAGACCTTGCCTTCCCTGGATCTGGAAAACTGTGCTGTCTGGGACCTCAGAAGGCTCTATAGTCCTCATGGGAGCAGCTCCCAAGACATAGAAAGCTCTTCTCCCAACTGGCCAGTCCGCTAGAATGAAGCAGAACCAAACAAAACCCTTTCACCATACCCTCTCAGAAAGTACACAGGAGAGGCAGATGTGGTAAGGGTCTGCCACCTCTATTTAAGTGGCTAGAAGGAAACTGCTTTTTAAGAAAAATAAATGCAAGCCGGTCGTGGTGGCTCACGCCTGTAATCCCAGCATGCGGGAAGCTGAGACAGGAGGATTGTTGTGAGTTTGAGACCAGCCTGGGCTACAAAATGAGCTCAAGGCCAGCCTGAAGGGCATAGTGAGACCCTGTCTCACAAAGACAAGGGCCGGGGATCTAGCTCAGCGGCCTAAGCGCCTGCCTGGCAAGCACTAGGTCATGAGTTCAATTCCCGGTGCTGCAAAAAAAAAAAGAAAAAGAAAAGAAAAAGAAATACAAAGATAGGGGAGGGGCACAGGGATCCCACACTTGATCACGCACAGAAGAATGCAAAGGAAAAAAGAAAAACTCCTGAATGAGCACTTATCATGCTGTCCACTCATAGTGCTTCATGCTCATGAAAATATCTCTTTGGAATCTCTACTACACACCAGGCACTGGACCAGGTACTTAAGACCCAGACTCTTTAAGGAATTAATAACAAGATCACTGTTCACCATCACAGCATCTACATGGGTTCATTAAAAAGACCTTTACCCCTTCAGGAAAGAAACTGAGACTTTGAAAGCCTGGGCAGTTTGCCTATGGACAGGATGCTCAGATTATAATCTGTGGACAGAGAGCGACGGTGCAGAAGTGGGCAGGCAGGCTTTGCCCCAAATCTCAAGTGAGGCCCACAGCCTGCTGCACATGTCCTCCTCATCCTGTCCCACTCCAGGATCCGTAGTGACTTCTGCAGACAGGGAGGGAAGGCAGCAGGCCGTGGCTCCGGTGCCAGCTGCTGCAATCCCACCAGGGCCATGGCGGCCATCTGCCACAGAGAGGACAGGAGGGCCCGGGGAAGGACGTTCTCGCAGCCAGCTGACCTCTGCGGTCCAGTTAACCTTTACGACACAGGCCTGCGCCTGCAAGTCATCAGTGCTGCTGTTAAAACACAGCCTCCTATAGAAAGGAGGGGCTGCTCCCACTGGAAACATCTGGCCTTGTTAAATAAAAATGGCGCTCACTGTTGGTGTCAGCAGCCCTGCTGTTTTCAGCCAAAACCTAACACAGAACTGGCCTTGTTTTCTAGCATATAACAAGGTCATATTAAAAGAAAATTATATATCGTGTACTTTCTTTTTAAAAATCAGATTCCTGTTTTGTGAATGAGGAAAACAAAGTATACAAAATAGAAGAGATCATCCCAAATGACATCAGTTATCAGAACTGCAAATTTTATCCTTCTTGTTCACTTTGGGGCACTTTGAGCAACGGCAAAGGCACTCGGTGAGCTGTATGGAAGTCACATTGCTACAACACAAATGAGCCACTGCTGTTACTTCTGCAGTGAGTGGGGCTGGAGTATGGCAGAGAGAGATGGAACAGTGAATCCCATGAAAGCCCAGGCACTTATTCCCCAGTGGCTGCTAAGATGATTCCAGGGCCAGATGTCGAACTCAGTAAAACCATCCTCCTTTTTAACAAGTCATTTGCCTGTCACCTGTCCTGAGGCAGGACAAAAAGATGCCCTACTTTGCTATGCAGCCCTGGTCCCTGGAGCACAGAAGCCTCAACAGATCATTCTTCCTTCACATGGTCAGAAGCACTGCCATAAAACCAGGCACAAGGCCAGCAAGTCCACACAGGAAACATTCTCTGGGTGGTGGCTTGATAAGTCTGAGTAACAAAGGCCACACCTGTGAGAGAGGCCCTGCAGACCTCTCAGTTCAGACCCAAGCTGACCAGCACTGCTTATCCTTGGAGACCAGCTCTGAGCTGTGACCAGGCAGTGACAAGAGACCCAAAACCCCACAGCACCACAATCAAACAGACCTGAGCTTCCATCTCAGCACCACTCACTTCTTGTGTGGCCTTGAATTACTTGCACTTGTTGACCCTCATACATAAAATACAGATAAAAATATCCAACTTTGGGAAAGTGCAAGAATGCCAGCACACTGTACACACTTCACAGATGCAGGCTGCCGTTACTGGTTTGCAGAGCACAGCTGTGTGTCTGTGCCCAGCCGGCCACTCCTGACCAGTATCCTTTACCTGCAACATGGCTCACCTGGAGGGCAAAGCCTTCACCTGCAGAGCCAAGCACTTCTCCTTGCAGAGCTTTCTGACCTATACAGGGCTCAGAGTCTTGTTCTTATTCAAATCGTACTTTTTATTTGTTTGACTTTTTATACACATTTGGTGCATTCCTTCATGCATATGTATACATACATGTGCATACATAATTTATTCAAATGGAATTATATCACATATGTGGTTTTCCTGTGCCCCACCTTCCCTGCATTCTGAGATAGTCGACTGCTTTAGTTTGAATCTCTGATGTCTCCCAAAGGTCTATGCGTTCATGGCTTGGTGCCCAGCTACGGTACTACTGGGAAGTGATGGAACGTTTAAGAGGTGAGGCCTCATTGGAGGAAGGTGGTGTTGTGGCTATAACTAGATATCCACACACACGCCCACCCCCAAAGCCTCATGTAGTCATAGGTGGGACTTTTTCAGAGGTGGCTGACTTTAGAGTGTGCGATTGATTCGTGATGCAATGCTAGGATGAAAGGTGCTAGGGATTAAGGGTGGGTGATTACTAAATCAGTCTTCTGATTGGGTTGGCACTGCCCTAATCCTAGTAGCCTGGATGCAATATAAAGGACAGAGAGAGGTTTATCTTTTCCCTTGCTTGCTTGCTTCCTTTGCTACCTTCTGCCCTCCATGAACTGTTTCTCCTCTGCAATGCCTTGGAGCCAGCTAATAATAGACTGAAATCTCTACGAACTGTGAGCCAAAATAAACTTTTTCCCCCATTTAACTTTGGGTTTCAAGTATTTTGTCTCAGCACTGAGAGAAAAGTAAGACAGTAGATCGCTGCGAATAATCCTTGGAAGATGATATAGGAGATGTAGCTCCTCCCCTTCACATCTGCCTACCATAAGGTAAATGGGTTTCCTTCACCAAGGGCTCCATGCCGAAACCATGCCACGACAGAGCAGAGCAACGGGCCGACCTGTCACAGACTGAAACTCTCAAACTGTGAGTCAAAATAAGACTTCCTACTCTATGAGCTGATTTATCTCAGGTATTTATTATGGTAACAGAAACCTGATTGACACACTCATGTTAACACCTTACTTCCTCATTTTTCTCCACACGAACACACATGAGTAGTAGAGTTTTATGGGGGTTGGTTATTGCTAACAAAAAAGGAATGGTATATTATACATACTTTTCTTCCTCTTTTTTATTCTACTTTACTTTGCCAAAATCCTGTTAATGGTTTTCTTGTAAGTCAGAGCTAGTAGCCCATTCCCCTACTGATGGATATTCACTCAATTTCAATTCTTAGCCACTACAAACAAAAAAGCAATAAACTCTGACAGTATGTCCTTACCAAAGAGCATTTTCTATCTGGACAAAATGCCAAGTGCAAGGATATGAATACCAGCCATCATAAATGAGCTGATACAGTACAGCACCCTAAAAATTCTCCTTAGAAAAAAGGACCCTCTGCTCCTAGAGAAGCAAACCCCCAGGCATGGATCTGACTTCCAGCTCCACTACTTTCAGTCTTCCTGGTCAAGTCAACTCTGCAGATTCCCATTTTCCCACCTGTAAAATAAAATTATAACTGCTGCAAGCTGCCAGAGTTCAAAGTGCTTTGGGGTAGAAGATTTTTATGAGGGAGCAGTGTGTAAAATAATATTTTTGCCATTATTCTAGAAGATGTTATTTCGAGTTTGTTGTTTGAGGGTCAGGGAAGAGAGGACAGGCCCAAACTAACAGATACATCCCCTCAGAGACTCAAGGCCCCCTATTTACAAGGTACTGAAGGCTGGTCAGAAAGGTCCTTTATCTCTCTACATTTCTGAAATGCCTTGCATTGTGGTTATTTACAAGGGAAAGGTAGCAGCTAGACAGAAAAACATTTGCATCTCTACTTGCCCAACTCATCCAATTCCAAAGGGGCAACTCTAATGGACTCCAAAGGGGCTACTCTAATGGACATCATGGGCAGAATTATCCAGTCAATAAAACTGAGGAAATTACTACTCATACTGGTGTTTGATTTTCATTCAAAAGTTCCCTAAGATGTAAATTTTATTTATAAAGCTTGAGAGAGAACTTATTTTGTGGGAAGTACAGCAACTATATCTCCTCTTCTTGAAAGAAAAGGGGAAATTTAGAGAGAAAATCTTAAAACTTCCATTTCTATTGTAGTTCTAAAAGTCAAGAGCTTCCTTGAAAAGAGGCAGTTGCAGCAATTTGAGTGAATTTTCCTGGTTACCACACAGCTGATAAGCACGAGAGAAGAGTATAAGGAATGTAAAATTCAACAGGATTCATGTAATAGTATTCTTCTTTAAAACTCAAATTAAGTCTGGATATAAACTAATTTTCTTCACTGAAATCAAACTGATGACTGGCGGCCCTACGTGTTGCAACATATACCAAACATAGATCCACCCCATGACCCAGCAACTTCACTAGGAGGTGCTCATGGTGAAGGTCTCCAAAAGACACACACTAGCATGTCACAGCAGCTCCAAATCAGAACCTACCACAAGCCCCTCAGAACAAAAATGGGCAAAGGGATCATCCTATATCTACATTAACAGGCTACTATGCAGCAAGCTACAACTCCAGTCAACACTGTGGGTGAATGTCACAGAGTCCATGTTTAGCAGGGAATCCAGATACTAAAGTGGGTACACCCGATGGATGGAGTCAGAAGCAGAAGTGCACCTTTTGGTGGGCCGGAGGTAGTTCCTGAAAGGGGCACAGCTGGGTTTCCATAGGCTCTGAAATGTTGCTCGTTATTGTGGTGTTAGTGACTCAGAAATGTAGGACTTGTGCAGATTTACTGACTGAATTTACTGACTGAATGCACCTTTCTGTATGCACACTATACTTCTGCCTTTTAAAAGTTAAAAAAAAAAGCTAATCAACAAAAATAAACCTAATTAAGGAGAAACTCCTCAAGTGGACAAAGCTCTTGGAACCAGATTTCATACGGTGTATATCATGCTGGGGAGCACTCCTCTGTCAACACAAAGACTAAGTTTGGAGGAAGAACATTCTATGAGAAAAGATAAAAGACAACAGAGAGACTGGCATTTTCTTTGGGGGGGAAAAAAAAAGCAGTTTCCAAAATCTAGATGTACAGCCTCTACCCGGGTAATGAATCCCTTACACTGTCTGTTACAGCTGGGCTTGGATTTGCTTCTAAAACATCTGGGGTTATTGTTTCCTTCTCCTTCTGTCTCCCTTTCTTTTTTTTATTGTTGGAAATGAGAGAAAAAGGTGTTTTTGTGTGGAATTCAAATCCATTTTCACAAAGAGATACTGGAAGAAAAATCTGATCAATGGTGACAAAATGGGAGCCAAGAATGGAGAAGATCTTCTAATGGCTCTAACGCCTTGGGCAAACTTGGGCTCCCATTCAGTTCGTTAATAATATAATAACAGCTAGCAGGGTTTACATATGCTAGGCATTTCTCTAAGAGCTCACATATATCAACTCAGTCAATCCCTATCTATAAGGTAGGGACTGATACAATCCTCACTATATAGTCTGGGACTGAGGCTGGTATAGTCTGGACCTGAGAGAAGGTATATAACTTGCTCAAAGTCACACAGCTAATAAGTAACAGAGCTGGGCAGCCTGCCTCCCAAGTCTGTACTGTTAAGCATTATCCCCTATTGTTTCCTGATAAGCATCTATTATGTCCCACTATGTGCTGGCCCCCATATTGGACAGGAGGGATTCCAGGATTATAGTAGTCCAGGCAGTGACAAGGATTATACAGGCACCCAGAGGTCTAATTTCTGAATGGAAAGTTAGAAAATGGTCCTAACTGCCTCAATATTAAGTTTCCAATGACTCAGGCAATGCCATTCCTCACTGATGCTACTCTATTCAACAGATTAAACATCCTTAACAAACTGTCAGCTCTGGGTCATGAGACTCAGGAAAGCTCCCTTCATTGTGATTGGATGGGGAAATAATGCCCTGTCAATATATTCATTGCTCTTCCTTAGATTACCTTCTTGTCTAAAAAAAGACTGCTCACCACCAGTGTAGCAGGCTTGAATGAAGGTTCCTCACAGGCAAGAAAAGACCAGGTAACCAGGTCGTTAAAAATGAAGCTATACAGAGCATGAGCATAGCGTCTCCATTACATTACATACTTAGCAGCTAATTCACACTTCTCACATACACACACACAAACTCAAACACAGCATAAAATAATTACAAGCACAAAAAATTACAGAACCTATGTTTTTAAGTATTAATTCAGAATGCACAAGAATGCCTGGGTAGGGTGGACCAGGCACAGACTATGCATTTGACACTTTCCAATAAAGAGTTTGGTGACCACTCATAAAACCTAGTGCAGAGGTAATGTCAAAATTTCATGTGAGGTCTCCTTAGATGGGAAACCCAGGATTAATCAGCTCCCACAAGCCCCTCACCCACCCATTTAAAGGAGAATAATAAAATTTAAGCCCAGCAGAAAGGAAGGAAGAGTGAAGGCCCGGGTGGGAAACCATGATGGATGAGAAAGGAGGGTAACTAGAGAAGATGAGGCTGAGAACTGTGGAGCATAGCTACCAACAGCTGCAGACCTGATAGTCAAGAGCCGAGCAGGGACACATTCTGGTACCAGTCCCACCCATGTTGGGCGCAGGCGCACAACATACTATACAGTGCTGAGTCACTTAGGAGTCTTGGCAGCCCCTGATTGGCTGAGCTCTTGGGCGAGCAGGCAATAGATGATTGGCTCCCTATGCCGAGGTGTCCTTATCTGATTGGGCTAGCCTACGAGATATATAACAATAAACGAGCCTCGAGGGGGCTCTCGGGGGCTCGCCCCCAGAAGGGCTCCCGTGTCTGCGTGTGTCTTCACTCTGCGCCGGTCACACCCAGACCCTCAGAAGCCATGCGCATGCCCAACTCATCTCTGCTGGCCTCTCCACAGGCATGGGAATGGGGAGACTTAAACACACATAAATCTTCCAGCATGTGCTCCCTCCTCTCATGTCCATCCCCATTACTGGACATCAACTAGATGCTTTTAAAGAGCCTAAACTGGCACCCATTACTCAATGCTACTTTCCTGAGGAATATGAAGTCCAATTCCAAAACCCAGAAGAAAAGGCACTAAAAACTCCTTGGGCCCTGAAGATGAGATGGGCAGAAGGCTGATGAGAAAACATTTCCAATACCTATTTCTTTTTCTACTAAAATCTATCCCCTGTATGAGCAACCAAGAGAAGGTAAAGCTCTTGTCCTGAAGCAAGGAAGGTTCGCTGTCAACATGACACCTGCAGATGGAAGATGTGATACTCATTACACACGATAGGACACCCGGCTCTCTGTAAGAGGACACCTCAACTCCTACCAGTGCAGCACCCTGTGTTTTTCCTCTTGCTGAAGGGGCCCAGATAGGCCATCAGGCTTTCCCCAAGAGTAACATCCTCCCCAGCCCCCTGTGGGGCTTCACTACCCATCATCCCTTTTACTTAGCTGCATGGCAGAGTTTTTAAGTCATTTCTGGAGCTATTCACCTGGAGACAACCCAAGAAGAGAGACTCTTTTTCTTCCCTCAGAGACCTGTAGACCACCAACTACATTCATTTGCTGTGATTCACAGTATGCAAAGCTGAACTGGTCCTGGAAACACCCTCTAAATTCCTCCCCT
>RJWT010032151.1:0-14165 GCA_004365215.1 Cuniculus paca | reverse complement strand
TTACTGTTCCACCATCTTCCTGGAAGTCCTATCTCAATATTCTTTAGAGTTGTTTTTATCCCATTCCCTCATTCTTCATATTTTAAACTTTCCCTGTTCAATTATTGTGTGATTTGTCTCTTGAATGATATAACAATACTTAAATGTTCCATGAAACATTGTTTCTGTAGGCAATTATCTGGTTAAAATAAACAAGTTTTACAAAGTCAGTAATATGTATAAGGCAAGAGTAGCAACACATTTTCAATGTACACTATAAGTATCTTAAAATTGACTTCAGAAAAACTTTTGCCATTACTCTAAGTTGGCAGGCAGTTTAATTTTTCTACATCTTCTGCCAAAAGAAACCTAGATTGCATTAAGTAATCAAATTGCAATTTAGATGGACACAAATGAACTTATGTTTTTTCATTTTTGTTTCCTCTTCAAAACCATACCTAAGATGAAGAGATTTAATTAGCATTGTCATCACCAGGGCACCTTTGGCAGAGATTTATAGGAGGGATGGAGTGTGAGCCAGCTATAATAGGGAAAAGACAAGATAAGGTGCAATAGAATTAATGTATCAAATATAAGCTATTCATTTAAGGAGCTTGAATGAGAAAAGAAAATGTGAGAAAAGGTAGTAAAAGTTAAGTGGAAGAATCACATTCATGCAATGAGGGAGGAAAGTCAGTAAAAAGAAATACTTAAAGGCATGTAAGACCTAGGAAAAAAACAATTGTATGTCACTTCAGAGACTACATTATAACTGATGATGACACTTTCTCTTCCTCTCTGACCCTTATCACTTGCCCTGGGGGAAACAAGCTGCCATAGAACAAGGAACTGAGGCCCTCCTGTACCAAGTTGCCATGAACTGAGGTCTTCTGTGAACTTTGTCAGTGAGCTGAGTCACAAATGGATCTTGAATGGCTATAGTCTCAGCTGAGGGCTTGACTGTAATATCATGAGACACCCTAAGCAGAAACACCCAGATGAACTACTAGATTCTCAATCCTGAAAAATTGTGACATGATACTTAAAGTTGTTTTATACTGCTAATCTATTAGACAGCAACAGATAACACACTCACATATTCACAAGATTGACTATAAATGGGTCTCAGTATAGTCATCCCTTAGGATAGAAGGCTTTATCCCCCACCACTCCGTCCATCATCCTGGTGCTTCTATCTTGCTTTTTCCCTTTTTAGTACATTGTACCACTTGACAAATATTTACTGTCTCTCTAAAATAGAAGATAAGCACAGAGAAGACTTAGCTTAGTTTGTTAATAAATCCAGTGCCGAATATGGTTTGTCCCTCAGTGAGGATTCAATGCAAAAAATTTGAGAAATTAATGACTATACAAAGACACTAAAATGTTCAATGCTAAAAAGTGATTAGGTAGGCATCTAGTCTATAGATCCCTAGATAGGGATGACTGTCAGAGAAAAACCAGGAGATGGATAAATAAATATGTAATAACTGGAAAAAAAAAACAAGCAGGAAGTGGTACTATCTGGAAAGCCAAAATGAAAATTTCTCCACGGGGAAGGAAGTTCAGAGATCTGAAAACAGGAAAGAGGAACAGTTCTCTTGGTCCTGTTCAGAAAGGAGAAAGCAATGCCTACATCCTCTCCAGGATGTCGTGCTGTGAACTGCCAATTACTTCTGGAGCTCTCTGCTTTGCAAGTACTTACAATACCACCAGAAAGTGCAATCCATCATTCACTACATCTTTATTTCACACAAGCTCTAGACATGGGTCTCCAATACATAAATATACTGAAATTTAGTCCTTGCAAAGCTCTAGTTTCCCATCATAATCACTCACAAGTTGTCTGAGGCCAACTTTTAAATGTCACAAACTATCTCTCTCTTACTCTAACTCTGTGTTTCAGACCCACTGGTCCTTCAAAAAACTTCCCATGTCCATTTCATCATCATATAATTATCATCTTTACCATTTTATCTTCCTCTGGTTTCCTTTTTAGCAGTTGACATATATTTATTGTCTTTCTCCTCAAAATGAAAGGGGAGCACCAGAACAGCAGACTTCGTTTTGTTTGCTAACAAATCCAGGACCCAATACAGATCCCCCAACCAGCTGACTGTCCTCAGAGATTTCTTCCCCATTTACCCAGGCTTAGCTAGATTCTGTGGTGTACATTACCACAGAATGTTTACTTTTTCCTTTATAGTAATTGTTTGCACTGTAACAACAGCTAATTAAAATTTTTGATTCATAATTGTTTCACTTACTAAATAGTAAATTCCATAAAGCCACAGACTGTTTTATTCACTTCACTGCACGTAGCACCCAAACAGAAGGCCAAACACACACCAAACACAAAACATCCCTGGAATGAAAAAATGAGCAGTAAATGAGTAGTTTGAGGGCCTAAAGTAATGATTTAAGTCTTATATTCATGACCTTGTGTAATTTAAATAATTAATAAGCAAAAGTTATCAATTTACTATTTTGCTTGTAACAGAAAGAAGTATAAAACATGGGTCCTGTCTGGGCCAGTAGCGGAGAAAACAAAATTGCACAAAGAAAAATATGATCATCAATGATGTTACTGAGGACAGGGAGCCTAGTTTTGTGAAAAGAAACTGACTGACCACTTTCAGGGCAGAGTTCGCTGTGAGGAATAATGAGAAGCAACCACTGGATGAAACAGTGGGGACTAGGTGCAAGGATGCAATCTCTTGCCAGAGGCAATAGAAATGCATGAAAGTGGCATTTTAGAAGACTATTTAGAAGAGCAGTGGGTAGGAACACAAAGGTTTTAATAAACTTTGCACAAATTTTAAAGCTGTGAAACCTATCCAACTATTTGCATAATTTATATAACTAATGATCCAAAAAATTATTATCAATTTTCTATATGATTAGAGGAAAGAAGTGTTAAAACATGGACCTTGTCCATTTGAGTTGTAGACAGAAAAACATCCTAAAGGAAAGGAAGAGCAACGAGTGATGTCACAAGGAAAGAGAGAGGCATTTTCTGAAGATAAAATTTATATTAAAATAATAGATCTAATAATTTACAAAATTTGTGCTGTTATCCAGAAATGACAATCTTGTGCTAGAGGTCTCCTCTTCACCACTATGCAATCAAATTTGGGGACTTATTGATTTACCTCAGGAGATATGTTAGGAGACTATGTAACAATGATGGATTTAGTCTATCCAATATCTTAATACTGTTACGGAGTTAAAAGTAGGCAAGTGTGGATATATATGCAGTGTTGTCCTAGGTCTCTAGTCTTTGAGTGCCCCCACACTAGCTTTCTTCCCTAACCCTACAATGCTCCGTGAAATTCCATCTGGTAGACCTGGAAGGGATTATATTGGTGCAGAAGCTGCCATGAGAACCAAATACATCAACAAACCCATTTATGGGCAGATAATCTGTCTCCCTAAAGCTCTTAATGAATTACCTTCTTTAATCTACACAACACCTGGTACTTTCCAGACTATTTTCTCTTTTTCACAGATTAAGGAAATGACTGACTCAAAATCACAAAATTTTGGGGAGAACAGAAGACTAAATCATGACTATTGGTCTCCAAAATCAATATGCTTTTACAGACTCATCTTACTTATACAACAGGCACGTCTCTGGCACCCAATGGTCTGGCTGAGTGCTAGCCAACACCTGTGGAATTATCAATCAATGACCTTCTTGTGAAAATGCCACTGAACATAGAACCAATTCAGTGTGAGGGTTAGGAACATAACTCCAGAGAACTATATCATATTTCACATGTTCCATTTCATCAAATTTTAACTTGTACATGGGCTTCTCTCTGAGTCACAACTGCCACTCTTCCCATTTGCTTGCACAGTATATACACCACAAAGAGATCAGTGAATAGCCTAGAGCAGTGGTGGCAAATCTATGGCATGCGTGCCACAGTGGACTCTGTGTTATCACTGAAAGCTCTAAAAGGTTCACTATCACTGTCCTGAAGTCATAGTGAATGAATAATAAAATTGAAAAAAAAATTTTTTTTTGTGGCACCGGGGATTGAACTCACGACCTTGCGCTTGCCAGGCAGGCACTTAGGCCGCTGAGCTAGATCCCCAGCATAAAATTGAAATTTGATGACTGTAACAAGAAACTATATCTGTGAAGGGTAAGTCTGCTCAGCTGTCCAAACAAGACTTCAAACATGCATTTCCACAGAAGCACTTATTGTTCACACATTGCTGTTGATCCAAACCATGTATTGCTTCTTTGATTCAAAAGATTTTATAATGGCGAGAAAAACATTTTCTGCTTGCCAAATCATTGTGGCTATCTTTGAGATGGTTTCTGGGAAGCAAGCCAGCATGTGTTCGGCCAGAAAAACACTGAGAAAGTACAAGCATCCCACTTAGAAGAGACACATTTTTCTCTTTGATAATGCCAAATAAAATACTGTCTCATGAGTCTCATAATCTACACTATCCTTAGAGAATTAATGATACAATTTTTAAAAACTACATCGGGTGTTATCAATTCATGAAGCTTGTGACAGTGGTGAATTTAGTCTCATCAGGAATTGTAATTTTTTTTAGTTTTCTAGTACACAAACACTGGTGCTTTTTATCAGGTCACTTTGTAAACCCAAAGGCAGTAAATGAATTTTCATCTATCTCCGCCAACCTATCTTTTCAGACTTTTCTTCCATTGCTCTCAAGAGTATACTTTCTGTAAAGGAAAATGTTTATTTAGCCTCCAACACTCTTCATATGTTCCTTCCTCAATACTTCCTCCACTTGTTCAATAAATATTTACCAAGGAAAACTATGTCCAGGCCAGAATGATCAGTGCTGGGAATACACTGTTTAGCAAAATAACAATGACTATCTGTCTTCCCAGAGCTTATTTTAATGGGACAAACAAATGTATACACAAACTAACATGCCTGTGATTTGGTACTACTGCAAATTACTGGTACCATGAGAGCTTTACAGAAGGTTTTGATGCTGGTTGGAGTGGCCATATAGGGTTCCCCGAGGAGGTGAGTAGAAATCTATAGACTACAAGAGCTAAGAAATGGGGAGAGACCATGGAACAATGGGTGGAAAGAACATATTCAGTCTAACTGGGCCTTAAAAATGGTACTGAGCCTGGACTGAAGAAACCAAGACTAGAGTGGTATGAGAGGATGCTGTGTTTATCCTCATAACCATATAAAGCAGCTGCTAGTATCTTCCTAACAGACAAACCATAAGGAAGACAAGGTACATGACCAAAGTCACACAACCACAGAATGAAGGAGTCAAGGTTTAAGCCCAGTCTTGCTCTAGAGGCCCCTTCTTCACCACTATGCAACCAATTTTGGAAATTTAACGACTTATGGCTCATTAAACTGGGCTAAGGAAAGCAAGGAGTAGATAGATTGGTGAGGATTGGAGAAGAATCTGCACCTGATCCTCTCCACTTCCTCTGTGAAGCATCCCCATAATGATATTATTTCCTTATTCTGAGCCATCTTGGCACTTCCTGTACTCTTTGAAGGTATTAAACATATTGGCCTTGTGCCATGTTTCAGCACTATTATCTGTCTCCTCCTTCAACTGTGAACTTCAAGAAAGCTGTAACATGAAGCCTCTGTAGTGCCTGGTACCATCACATTCGAACACTAAAGATAACTGTTAGACCCTTGTATAATAATGGACACTTGTAAAATTATTGAACCCAAGGGTGCTGTTTGACCAGTGTGGCATAAATTTGTCATGGATTCAAGGTGAAAAAAAAATTACAAAGTATGTATGTAGGTACATATGTATGTGTATGCATATATGTGTGTGTGTATGTATGTATGTAAGTTCATGTATATACATATATTTTTAAGTTTATTTACTTATTTATTTGGTTCTTTTGAGACAGGGTCTCACTGTGTAGTACAGGCTAGCTTTGAACTCTCTGTGTAGACCGGGCAGGCCTCAAACTCACAGTGACCCTCCTTCCTCAACCTCTTAAGTGCTGGGATTATAGGCAGGTGCCACCACACATAGCTTTACAAAGCGTATTTTAATAAAAGTAAATTTACTTAATATTCTAAGTTGAAACAATAGGTACCAGTCTTTTTGTTAGTTACATAAAATTATTAATACCAAATCATGGATTATTGATTGTAGCAAGGATCTTTCTCATGCAGAAGAAAAACTAAAATATATAAAAAGGCTTTAAGCAGCCTGTGTTTTACTGATCTGTGAATTCCAAAGTTTTGGAAATAACTACTTCAACCATGTCCATTCTTTATCATGTTAAAATTGACAGTAAGTAATCTCTTATTAAAAAAATAAATTTAGGTAAGAAATATATCTAGATGTTTATCAGTAACCTAAAAAATAGCTATCTCAAAAAATTTCTGCTAGAACTAATCTAAATCCCTTACATCAAATCTAAAGCCCATAGAGCAAATCTAAAGCCCCAAAGTGCCAAACTCATCTCAAATTCTGTTTCAGGACTTGGGATGAATCCACATCAAAATGAACATCAATGTGATTTGAAACATATATTTTTAAAAGAGAAACATACAGTATGTTCATTGTCTTCTAAATATTATGAAGTTGCTCTAAAGCTTTTTCCTTTTAATACATTAATAGCAGATTCTTTAGTATTCCTTTATGAGTATTTTGCAACTCATCAAATAGTTTAAATCTCCCTAATCCAACAACAAATTCTCCTTAACTCTGTAACTAGAGACTGCAACAGAAGGATTTACTAAGGCACTCACTACAAGCACACATGCAAAAGGAGAAGAAAGATTGCTGGGTATGACCTGGACATCCAGTATATGTGACAACGTAGAACACAAAGACCCTGAAAGGGAAAAAGGGAGCAAGGACATGGTAAACACCTGTGCGTCACACACAGGTGAAAGGTATCACCTCTCCCAAGTCAACCTTCATTCTTTCTGTACTCCCAACACTTCATGGTATGATGGGGAAGTCAAAGTTCCTAGGCCGAATTTTTCTTCTGTCTATTCTGAAAAGGAAAGTTTTT
Source organism: Cuniculus paca (assembly GCA_004365215.1). NCBI lineage: Eukaryota > Metazoa > Chordata > Mammalia > Rodentia > Cuniculidae > Cuniculus > Cuniculus paca. The sequence goes on along the minus strand of RJWT010032151.1, from coordinate 7,171 downwards.
CTTTCCATTTTAATGGTACAGAAAATCAATTTTTAAAGTCTCCAGTGTATTATTTGTAGAACTTCATCCTGTTTAATACTTAAAATCATCTATCTTTATTAAATGCAACAAATAAAATGGGTATCCTGATCTATCTTGATGCCAATTACAATTTTAAGTGTAATTTTATTCACCTCATCCTAACTTATACTTCAGTGCCACTGCCTTCTAATAAATTAGAAATACTATGCTAGAAACCTGCAGGGCATCAAAGGACATGAGAGTTCACAGTGTGGCACAAGCTAAGAGACTATGAACTATGAAATGGGTCAATTTCCTCATTGGTAGAACAGAGGTAATAGCATTTTTTCTTTTTCTTTTTTTTTTATTTTAAAGAGAATAGGACAAAAAACAAAACAGAATGAAAAAAGCAAAAGAAAACAGAGTCAAACATAATATAGCATTTCAAAACAGAACACTGCACGCTATACAGGTTTTCAAGACATAACAACAGGAGATTAACAATGGTTACCCTAGTGTCTCTTGCTTTCTTCAAAATGGTTGTAGCACTTTTTCAACACCATCATCATCATTGTTGTCACCATTATTACTATTTTAGCTTTAGGTAATACAAGGTCCCTCATTGTTCATCAGAGGCTGGTTCTAGGATCTCCCAGAAAACCAAAACTTGTGGATGCTCAAGTTTCTTATATAAAGTGAATGTAACCTGTATAAATTCTACTGCATGTTTTAAAATACCCAGGTTTATAATACCTAATACAATATAAAGGATATGTAAATAGTTGTTACACCATACTTTTAGATAACACTGACAAGAAAAACTGTCTGTTCATATTCAATATAGATATAAGTTTTTCCCAATATTTTCATTCCATAGATGCTTGAATCCAGGAATGCAGAACACATATATAGGTTGGGCTGACTGTAAAGTGAAATACATTTTTAAATCAGTGCTACTCAAAACATTATCTTGGTCCAATGCTTGTTCTCTGTAACCTAGCTATCGAAGATTACAGAAAGATGGAATTTTTAGAAATTTTTGAAGGGATGTGACAATACCATGGCACCTGAAAGAATCATTTTCCACCAATGTTTTATTATGGAAATGTTCAAACATACAAAAAATTTTTTAAAGTTTGAACTGAACACACATATACCAACAACTGAGATTCTATAATCAACATCTTACCACACTCTTTTACACATTTTTTCATCCCTCCATTAATGTAACTTATTTTTGTTATAATTTTTTCAGTGTAAGACAAACATATGATTTTGTATTTTACAAAATATTCCACAACATATTGTAAATCAATAAACACTGGCCCCTTGCTGCAGATTCAATGTCTCGGGAAACTTTTCTTTGAGAAGATGGGTGATGCAGCAGTATTGACAGAGAATTTGGAAGAGCAGATATTTCTAAAACTTAAATCATTATATTTTTCACAATACTACAAGGACACCAGAGAATGAGATACTTCTCTCTCAAATCCTAAGTTTATAAAAGATGAATCACGGGGATGGCAAGTTATTTACTCTTGCTAACTCAATGATCTATATCTGAGAAATGAAGATTCAGAATTAAAATGAAAAGAGAAAATTTCTGGAAAGTAAATCAATCTTAAAAGCAAACATTTTATTAGGTTAAAAAAATGAATCCAAAACTTTTGACTAAATTTTCCTGGCATATAGTAACTTTCAACACTTGTTGAATGGGATTTTATGGTTTATACATTGTAGTTATTTATTTTTCCAGCAGATGGCAACTACACATGGAATAACAAGGTTACTGATGAATTTTTGTTTGTTGCTTTAATCCCAGAATCTAATTTTCAGGCCTGTGAAGGATCTCACAGCTAGAAATCCAATCATCCTTCTAAAGCTTGAATTCCTTCATCACTACCACTACTGAAATAATATCCAAACATTAAGACCCTTTAAGGAAGAGAGAGTCTGCTTTCTGAATAGCCTGTCCATGAGTAAGACTAGCTTGTGAAAGTTCCATTTCTAGGAGGTACCACTCTCCCTGTAGCTGTCCTTCTGTCATCTAGTTCTAACCCTTGTACAGTAATAATAAGTATCTAAATTTTCCACAAGGCCATTCTTCAAGTGTTGGATGGCGGCTAAACCCTTTACTCTGCCTTCCAGGTTAAAAATGCCTCAGCCCTTCTTCAGATGACATGAACTCCTACCCTCGCCATCCTTCTGCCTGTCTTTAGCACAGGCTTCAATTTGTCTGTATGCGATCTTTTATTTCTTTGAGAACTTTGTTCCATTATTAACACTCTTAGTAAACTTCCCCTATTTAAAACTGCAACTCTGCCTTCTATGATTTTTGTTTCATTTTTCTCCATAGCACTTATAATTATCCCACATAACATGTATGAGTTACCTTTTCTTCCCAGTAAAATGGAGTCTTTGTGAAGACAAGAAATTTTGTATGGTTTAACACTGTATTTTTAGGGCAAATATATGTGTGTGTGCATACATATATATACATATATTTTGTCTGAGATTGGGTCTCATGCAGTTCAGGCTGGCCTTGAACTCACTTTGAAGTACAGGGTGGCCTTGAACTCAGTGATCCTCCTGCTTCAGCCTCCTGAGTGCCGCGATTACCAGCATGTGCCATCATGCCTGGCAGGGCAATTAGTATTGATTCAATAAATCAATGAAAGTAGTGTTTGTATAAGATCTCACAATCAAGAAGAAAAAGGCAGCAATTAATTCTATTTAGCAAAACAGTGCTATTAATGCAATAAAAGATATCACACACTTTCCACTGCCTCACTGATGGGTGTCACAGCTCCTTTTGCATTTATTTTCCTGACCCAAATTTCTTATAGTAGTAGTAAAGACTGTACCACCTCAAAGCACCACCAGCTAAGAACCAGCCTTCAACCCATGATCCAAACCATAACAGTATGTTTTCAAATGTTTAATGAATAGGTAGAAAATGTGGGCAACTATGTTTCTGCTTTTCAGTGTATTTTTTTCCCCTTAACCCTCTACTTTAATAAACTATCTAAAATCTTACTACTTTTCTCACAAATCCTTGGTAGTTATCATAGAGGAATTGGAACTGGGGAGAGGAAACCAACATTTACATGAATAAATCGTACACTTGAAATATACCTAAATATGTCTAACAACTGTACTAATAGAAACTATTATTTCTATAGTACTTTAGATTCATAATCACCTTCACATAATACTGATATGAGAAATATTTTTCCCAAGTTGTTAGATGTCAGATGCGCTGAGTCTGTTATCCCTGAAATTGAAGAATGAATCTCAAAGGACAACAGAAGTTAAGAGCAGGAAAGATTTATTGAGAGATAGCTCTTAACAGACAGGGGTGGTCCACAGTGGGGTTGACACTGAGACCCTTAGATAGGGGTAATTTATACAACAAAGTTACAATGTGGGTACATGGTGGGTCAAACAATAATCAACCAATAAATTACAAGTATAGCCATTTAGCTAATATTGATCCAATAGGGAAATGGGGCATATAACAAGGGTATATGGCTGACATCATTAACCTCGGCTTACTTATGACTTCTAAAACAGGAACATTTTGGGAAGGGATGGGGCAGAGTGATACTAATTATAGTCTCGAGTTCTGCTTATCCCTTAGGGAAGTTCACAATTCTGGCCATTGTGACTTTATCTGGAGATATTGCTTTCTTCAGATGCGTCTCCAGCCACAATTCTCAGGTCTTTATTTTTCTGCTGACTTCCTTGAGAATCCAGACCCTCTTTGACTGTATATTAATTTGTATCTAATTTAGATGCTTATAATAATAATATCGGAGACTGCAACTGTGTGGCGTATCTTAGCTAAAAATGAGCTGATCCTCTGATGTAAACCAGATTGTTAAATTTAAGTATGAACAGAATCAGCAGGAGGACTCTTGGAAACTGACCATGGGGCTTCCAGGGTTTTCAACTATAGCTCGGCCCTAGAATTTGCCAGATATTGTTGATGCTACTGGTCTGAGGGTCACTGTTCTGAGGAGCTTTGCCCTGGAGATAGAAGTAAGTGCAGGTCATCTGATGTTAAAAAACCACAAGAACCTTTCATTATTAATTGCTTTTTATGCTTGAACTTTAAAAAAGAACTCAAATGTATTAGTAAAAGAAGTACAAGAATTATTTTACACTGCTTTCAAACTTCAGGGAAAAGGCAGCCTACATCAAAACTCCTCTGAGTAAATAACCACGTCTTGTGTGACAGCTGCCAACTCCCCAATCAGTATCATTCCAAAGGCCTAGTTTTTATTTTTCAATAGGACAGAGCCTGCACACACTTCCCCCCTCACATGGCCACATTCCTTTATTGTTCCTAATTATGTTGAGACCTCACAAGGGCTCATTTCAACCATGATGTTGCTAGCACTTTGAATGAATTTAGCTAGGATTTTCCTTCTTTGGCCCATTCCTTAAAGTGCTCAGAAATGGACTTACCCTAATGTTGTTTTACTTAAAAACTAGTATGCCATGATAATGCATGTGTAGTGGTGTTATGGTTTATTGGTAGAATATCCTACAAAAGTCTCATGGGCTCAATATGGTGCTTTTGAAAAGTAACTGCATCATGGTGTTGCCATGCTGAATGTGCTGCTAGGTGGCAAAGCTGGGTCAGAAGAGGCAGGCAGGATCTGGACGGGTATATTCCCCACCCTCGGCTCTTCCTTTACTTTCTCCTTTCTGGCTGCCGTAGGTTAAGCACCTTTTCTTCTGTAATGTCCCACTCTGTTTCTGCCTTAAAGCCAAATGACTACAGACTGATGGTGTGAGCCAACATAAACCTATTCTTCTTGAAATTGTTGGTCCCAGCGTTGAGGAAGTAACTAAGACAAGTGGTTAAAACCATGAGTTATGGAACAAAGTTACATTCAAGTATAGGTTTTGCTGCATATTGGGCAAGTTAGTCAGTCTCTCTGGGTCTTAGTTTTAAATAATTAAACTACCAGTATGTCTTATAGTTACTGTTTGATTAAATGAGTTTCTACTTCTTAAGGACATAATTACATCAACTGCACCCTGAAATACTGTAACTATTATTGTGACTACCACCCCACCATCCTCAATCACTAGCTCCACACAGGCTGCCATGCATTCTTGAGAGAAAAAAATGTCATACGACACTGCAAACAGGAACACTACAAGTGTAGAAGGCCTGTAGAAATAGTATGAATAATGTATACAATAGTATAATTAATACTAGTACAAATGAAATTGGTGGGTGAATGTTTTTGTCAATAAGTCACATTCTTTTGCTAAAGTTTAACATTTATTTCATTTAATTAATATAGACCTGTATTATCAATTGTTTATTGAACATTACCTAGAACTTCTATCAATTCCTCAACTTTGGTATATTCAAGATTTGAATTCTTAACCTTAAACTTGCTTCACCTAATTGTTATTTTCTATCTTGCTGAACAGTGTCATTATAAACTAATGGCCTATGCCTGAAATTTAAGGATTATCCTGACTCTTCATTCTTCTTCAATTCCACCTAACCCAAACCCACCTCTTCTAAATGCATGGTATACTGCAAAATTAGAGAAGAATGGAAGACAAAACCTGTGGTTATAAAGAAGTTTTGAAATGAATGTGACCTTGGTCATCAAAAAGTGAAGTAGAAAATTCATAAAGGCAAATAAAAATAATAAAGGAGTATAAAATCTTCAATGTGAGCTACCCAATTTAATTGGTACTGCCTTATTTCAACAGTTTCTTGTGTTTCCTTCTCCAGCTCCTCAACCAAAATTTCATAGGACAACAAGGTTCCTTGTAGAAAATGTTGACACTGTTACCTCCACCAGAATGATCTTCTTCCCAACTGTCTTAGTTACTTTTCTCTCACTGTTGAAACAAAATACCTGATACCCAAAGTGAAGGAAGGAGAGGTTTATTTCTTACAGTTTGGAGGGTTTCAGTCCATACTCAGCTGGTTCCAAGGCAGGGTGGCGTGGCTGAGGGGCAGCTGTTCATGGCGGCTGCAAACAGCAAGAGCGAATTGCACAAAAGAGAGGGAGAAGCATGTCTCCTTCCCGACCTCATGTAGTACACAGGCTCCACCCCTGGATGGGTGCAGCACTCACACCACTAATCCTAGAACTAATCCTAGCCCTAAAGAATGAACCAATCACAAATGACAGATTCAGCATGAGGCTTCCCTTTCATGAAATCTAACCTTTTTCAACGAGACATTGTGATCTACATAAATATATAAATATTTGCAGTAAAGTGAACACAATGAAGGGAACAGGACGAAACTGTTCACTCAATTAGTGCTATAAAATCTCTTCTGCAAGAACCCTGTGGCAGAGGTTCTCAATTTCATATGCATACTGGGATCACCTGGACAATTCTATAAATATTGATGGCTGGGCCTTGAGTACAGTGGGACCACTGAGGTTTGTAAATATTCTCCATGTGATTCTGATGTGCAGACAAGGCTTAGAAGTACTGTTTTACAGGGAACATAAAAAAGGCAAAAGATTAATATTAGATTTTTAAATGGAAAGATCTGCTTAATATCAGATAATAAACAACCGCGACGACTTGACTACTAAGTGGCTGCTCTGGAATAGAACTACTGAAAGTAGACTGTAGGGGTGATTAATAGTAAATAAATGATACTGCAGAAAGTTTTGAAGGCAAAGAATTCAGAGACACTAAAATGATGTACAGTTGGTTCTGTGCTGAAGCTGGAAGGAGAGCCAATCTCAGCTCCACCACTATTTCAGGTTTGTTCTAGGCTCTAGGGGCAGAAATAAGAGGTGCAGAAAATTCAGAGAGGGAATTCTGGGAAAGATGCTCTAAGTTGGCAAGTTTTCAAAGATGACCGAATCTAATGCATGGCAACAATGGTGTGCTGCTGAATTGGAGATGAAACTCGTTAAGTGTAGAGAACTTGTAAAATCAGGATGACCTGGTCATCAACAGTGATGAAGAATATTCATGGCAGCATGTAAAATCATCAAGATCCACAGTAGCACAGAAGCGTGCCAAAGATGAAACTGTAATCATGGATAGCAGTGTCTCTATAAGGAGGGGTAGTTGGGGAAGAACACTGACACTTACCAGGAAAAGCAGATCAGCTGCTTTTTCACTAATGTGCCTCACTCATTTTGCCTCAAAAGTTCTTGCTTTT
>RJWT010032150.1:0-14191 GCA_004365215.1 Cuniculus paca | reverse complement strand
CATCTTAATTCCTTGGCTTCCAGACTTACGTTAAATATTTTCAGCTGCCTAATAGACTTCAGTGCTTTAATAAATGAATTTTATATGGGAAAGTCATTGTAAAGTCCCATGCTCTAGCATAATGCTCTCCTTCTATCGTTTTGCAAACATCCATGATAATTTGTAGTTCATGTAATCAAACTATACTCTCTCTCTTTAGCTAAAGTCCTAGTGAACCATATTTCACTTACTAATTACTTTGAAGCTTGAAATAGTTTGTTTCTTCTCATGCCCCCATCCTAAAGACTGGTCACTTCAACAAGAACTTAATTAAATTGTTCATTCCATGTCCAAGCTTTTCATTTTCCTGGTCAATTTAGGTCTATGTCTCCCTTTTACTTTCCCTCTCCTTTTTCTTCTCTCTGTCTCTGTCTCTGTCTGTCTTTGTCTCCTTCTCTCTGTTCATTTTCCCCTATTTTGCTTATAGCTCACTTTAGTAGCTCCAGTCCAGTGATTTCTTCCTCTTCTAAAGAGCTGTATACGTTTGGCCATTTTTCATTGTCCATCATTTCTTCATGCTGATTCTATGATACAATATTATAATCAAACACTTGCATTGAAAGAATCAATTCTTAAGTCAATCAATTCTTAAGTAAGAATCAATTCTTACTTCTTAAGGTGAGTTTAATAAAATTTTAAATCTGGATAAATCCAACTGCATATCTGCTTTTCACTTATATGCAAACAATAAAGTATTGCTCCTCTTTTCTTTCCTCAATTGAATCCCTTATCCTCAATTGAAAATTTTTCTCATAATTTTTTGAAAAAAAAATAGTGATAAAGAGGACAGCCTTATATAAACACCATCATATCTATCTTTGTACTGGGCATCTATGATTACATTCTTCTTCTTGGTATCCTGGTTTTTATACCTAAAGTCAAACTATTTTTACACAGCACTCAAATACAAGTCAGATCATGACTTTACTACTTAAAAATTGTATTCATAATTCTGTCAGAATAAAATTAAAATTCTTTACTGAAGCCTTCAAGTTCCTATAGGTTTGAGGTTTTGCTTGCTTTGTGGTATCTCATGACCAACAATTCCCTGAACCTGCCTATGTTTTAACTACACAGATCTTTTATCTCTGGAACATGTCAAGTTCAGTCCTGCTGTACAAGCTCTACAATTTCTAGCTCCTCTGCCTAGGATGCATGATTCCCAGATCTTCAGAAAGTTACCACCGTCTTATCAGTGAGTTAGCTAAAAAACCCAAATATCCACAATTTAAGATGAGAAAATTAATTGAGCTTATGATTTAAATATTCAGTCCATGATTAACCAGCTCCAAGATAGGAACATCATGGTGGAAGGATATAGCAAAGGAAATTTGCTTAGCTCATGAAGACTTAAAACAGAGCAGGGGAGCATACCCAGAGAGAAAGAGGTGGAGAACATGACACAGTTCTCAGACACACCTATTTATGTACTCTGCCAATTCTCTGGGTGGCTCCCAAGTCAATCAAGTTGACATAATAAATTTTAACCAGCACAGACATCTTAGAAAAGACTTGCTGGTCCACCCAATATTTATGTTCTCTAAACTCCAAACACTCCCAGAACCTTGTTCGTTTTTCATTCTTGTCAATCTTTTTTCCATTTCCCACTTATGACTTCAATCATTTGCCATCATATAATTAGCACATTTTTGCTTTTGACAGTTTGTTTCTTCTTTTTTCTCAATGTGGATATAAGTTACTTTGGGTCAAGATCCTTATCTTGATTGTTCTTCACTGTACCTCCAGTGGCTAAAGCACACATGGGCCACAGCTGGTCCTCAATAAATTTTCAATAGTCTGTTTTACCTCTGATGTTTTGCTATCTCAAAAGATGGTGCTAACACCGTACCAATTACATGAGTCAGAACGTTAGCTTGAACCTTACCATCTCTTTCTTACTCACCGTCCATGCCTAAACACCAAATCCAATCAAAGGTGCCTCCAAATTTTTGCTCAACTATGTCTTTTTCTCCGCCTTTCCATTGTTTTTGCCTTCAGTGTCTCACCACTGGATTAGAGCAATAGTTCTCATGTGTCTACATGTGTCTTCACTCTTAGGTCTTCTGGGACTTTTTTTTTTTTTTTGCGGCACCAGGGATTGAACTCATGACCTCATGCTTGCCAGGCAGGCACTTAGGCCACTGAGCTAGATCCCAGGCCCTTCTGGGACTTTTTTTAACCAGAAGAAAAATCTTTTTTATTTGGCTTTTCCACTTCTAGCCCAGTGCCCAGAAATAAAATGAATTCTGTATACAACAAAAATAAATGATTTCTATTTCTTTAATATTTATATAATTCCTTGTTATCTTAGTAACATAGAAAACCTCTTTAACCTAGCCTACACATTTTACAGAATTAACCCTTTGTTCTCCCAAGTAACATTACCTCTGGTTAATTCCATTTTATCACTCTGAACCTGATGCTCGTCATATCTTTGCTGTTTAATAAACACATATTTCTTGAATAAATTAATATATACATACACAAATAGCACAAACAACCGTCAGTAATATGAAAATACTTGGGGAAACATGATGTAACTTTCTGCCAGTTGATAGAAATACCTACCTTTAACAAATATTTTGAATTATAATATAAAACATGCAGTGTCCATGAAAGCCTGACAACTCTGCTAAGAAAACAGCTAAAGCTGTTATCCTCGTGCCGTTCATCTCTTGAACCATTTTAATTTCTGTGACACTGAACTCCTTTCTTTCCTTCATTTTCTAAGAACAATTGACTCTGGCTGCCTGGCCTGAGGAAGGCTCCTGGGTATCATTGCTCTGGCAGGTGGTTTTCATTTGCCTGTCTCGAGATGCTGGCAATCCTGCAAACACAGTTCCTGTCTCTTTCTCAGCCAGGTTCCTAACGCTGCCTGCATCTGATACAATGGCTTGCCACCTCCTGGAATATGTAGTTCTAACAGCAACAAGACCTTCTTTTCCTACAGCAACTCTCAGAAAACAAGCAAGCAAACAAACAGAAAATAAACCACGATTTCCTGTATTATTATATTGCAACATAAATTTTTCAATCAATTTTATTATTTATAAAAGTATTTCCTCTGAAATAATATATATCATCTGTTTAACCTCTGACAAAGAAGCTGAATTGGAATGAGACCTCATTGTAAAACCCTGGCAGCTGCTTCATAGGTTTAGTTTCCTAAGCAACCTGGAAACTTAATTATACCCAAACAACAAGATTGAGTATTTAGTGGAAGGAGATTTAGTGGAATCACTATCATCAAGGTTCTAAGAACTGAGATGATTGAGGGAAAGAAAAGTAAAAATGAGAGAATGTAATTTGGAGATCACATAAATTAACTGCGGAGCTTTAAAAAAACTTTTACATATGTTAGAATTTTAAATCTCAAGTAGCCTTCAGATTTCCAAGAGATGAGAATGGAAATATTTAAAGAATTAGTTTAAATAGTATTGCCTGATATTGTGCTTACACTTACCAGCTGCTGAAACTTGCGGAAAAGTTCCTTCAAAGAATGTTCCTTAAGAAAAGGAAAGAAAGAAAGAAAGAAAGAAAGAAAGAAAGAAAGAAAGAAAGAAAGAAAGAATCAGAGTATATCATGTACAGGTACAAAATCCCTATGATGAATGTGATCATTGTGTATACATAAATTGTACCAATAAACCTAATTAAATAAAGAGTAATTTTTGAACGAGATCTTGAAAAATAGAATTTAGGCATACAAAAGGTTTATGCATATTTATGATTACAGTTAGTCTGTTCAACACGAATGTTGCATGTGTTGTCATCACTGTTTGCTCTTGTCTTCTGCTGTCCCCTATATAATTCCATTTCCCTACAACATCCATTAACACTAGCTCTGGGCCAGGGTAAGGAGTCATGAAGAATGCAGGTCACATTACATATTGTTTCTAAGACAATTACAAACCATTGGTCTTTCATATTTGGAGTCTTAAAATTAAAAAGACTGCTGATATCAGGTTCCAAAACAAACTCCCAAGTAATTTACCAGTCCTTTAATTAGCATATGCATACATGATCAAAGAGATTCTGCTTCAATGCAATCCATTGAACAACTTTCCCCAGTTCATTCACTAGCCTACTTCAATATTGGAAAATGCTAATTAAAGTCTTCTTAATAAGAAAACAAAATCTGCCTTCCTGAGTATTATAGCCTTTTATCCTGGTTGTACTTTTCATCCCAAACTAAACTCATTTCTCTTTTATTGAGACTTAAATTTGAAATAGTTGCTATGTTCCTAATTTTTGTTGTCTTTTCAGAATAATTATCTGTACTTTTTCCATTCAATGTTCAGTCATTGAAGAGTAAAATATTTGAAAAATCAGAGGGATATTTCTTCTCTTCGGATGTGCCTTTTCTCCTTATAATTTGTTTATCTCATCAATTTGCTTCCTAGTAGTGCCTAAAATAGTTCAAGTCACTATTTTTTTAATAAGACCCTAAGATGAAAGAAAGTCACTCATTGTTCCTACACTTAGTGCTAAACTCTATTCTCTTGATTTTCAGTTTAATCAATTCACTTTACTGCTGTGAAAAATATGCGGATCACCTTTCATACTTAACTCACCTGGAAAACACCCAAGCCCCTTCCCTCCATGGTACTGTGGCACAACTTACATGCATGCACTTTCCTGGCCAGATTTGAGTCTAGAATAGCAGAGATGCACTAACTATATCCAATCTGATTATTGTGAAATAGAAGAAAATAATTATTCATTCAGTTGTTTGTCTATATAGTACATCTGTGTGACCAAAATGATTTTCTCATTGACCTCTAAATGCATCTTGCCAATTAACACATCAGTCTTTTTAATTTTCGAGTTTCCATTTCAGAAATTTATTTTCTGCTTCCTTCTGGGGCGACACATCTCTATTTCTTCAATGGTGAGTCATACAAACAGACTGATGCTATGTTGTACTGACTCCACAAATGCCCCCCAATGCTTGTACATTTTTACACAGAAGGCTATCGATTAGAAACACACAGATCTATTTCTAATTGAAGTATTCATATTTTATTTTTAGAAAACCTGTATAGCTTGCAGTGTTCTGCTTTGAAATGCTATATTATGTTTGACTCGATTCTGTTTTCTTTTTCTTTTTTCATTCTGTTTTGTTTTGTTTTGTCCTATTTTCTTTAAAATAAAAAAAAAAACAGGTAGACTGTTTCTCCAAAGAACTATTTTCTATATTGTTTTCTTTTCTCCTCCCAAACCCAGTACCTAATCTGAAACTTCTAGTTACCTATTGCACATTTGCAAAAAGACCTGAGAACTTTTAAAGTATTTTATTTATTTTTTTAAATCAAATATATAAATCTCCATAGGTATATTAAAATAAAAATGTTAGAAACATAACTATGATAAATATGTAAAAATAGTGTAAATCTAGACAAAATTGTGCATATAAATTAGTAGCACATTTAAAATGAGAAAGCTAAAACAGATTGATAGCCACATATAGTATACATTAAATTAAAGTTTTTGAAGTATTATAAAGATTGAAGAGCAATGAACACTTCAGAAAGACAAATTTCAGGACTTGTATGTCTCAGAGTAGCTACCGTTTGATTTGCTGTCTCTCCTCCTTTCCCTATCTCCTGCACTCCCCCAGGCAGCTTTTATCTATATTACTCTGTCTACAGTCCACTGAAAATAGTTCATTTCAAAATTGATTTTTAAAAATTGGAAGCAAGTTATAAAGTTACTGAGGCATGTGGTCATGAGTCCAGAAAGCCCTGCTTAGTTGGCAGGTATAATGATGTTCCAAATATGATTATTACTAAGTGAGAGTAATGTCTCCTCCACGTGTGTTATCAAATTAGAGAGCTTCTAATTAGGCTTATGAAATGCTCAAGAATCCAAGTTTCCTAAACTTTGAAACATTAGGATTTAAGACTCGAAGGTACTCGAAAGCTTATGTGGTCCAAGCTCACATTACTTTAAGAAAAAAAAAAAGATGGTTCTAGATGTATATCATGCTTGTTATCTTCAGTTTACCATTTTTTTCACTATACCACATTTGCTTTATTAGTGAAACATGGTTATAGACAGGCCGACCGCATTAATTTTCTCATTTCCTTTTCCAGTAAATATGAATCGTACAAGTAAAAGAATGGGCTGAATTCAAACCCTATCTCTGTCATTTACTAACCTTGGGAAAGTTAATGTATTTCTTCAAGCTGCAGTTTTCTCACTTATAAAAGTAGGAATAATGCCAACGTTATGGAGTTGCAGTGAACATTAAACAAGATAATTCATGTAATGATATCATCAGAGTATCCACCAGATAATAGGTGTTCAACAAATATTACATATTATTTTAATTACTATAAGTAATGCATGTTTACTATAGAAGCAAGGCTAGGAAATAGAAGTTAAACTAACAGATTATTAAGAATGCTAGGAATACTCTTTAAATATTCACTTTTAATACACACGTGTAACTAGTATTTAAACATATATTTGTATATTATTATTTTATATAAAATGATTCACAGAATAGAGGGAATCAGCAAGTAGTTACCAACCTGTTAATTTCTAATATCTTCATTCTGAAGAATCTAAAAATGAATTGGGGAAACTCAAGCATTGTGGCTTTGTTATCTACTTCAGGCTGAATATCGATTACAGGAAATAATAAAGTGTGTAATAATCATTTACTTTTAAATTATACTTCTTGTAGAGATTTTTGAGCCTTTTATAATTACAGAGTCTCATTAACCTTTCAAAGAGAACTATGCAATAATACAGTGACTCTTCAGTACAGTGCAAAATCAGGCTAATCCAGGAAAAGCAATTGAAATCCTGTGCATCCACCTGGAAAACCAGGTGACAATGAGTGCTGAGAGACTACGTGATTTAGAAATTCTCATATCTTTCCCTGAGGACATCCAGTGTGGTTGCTTCTTTCACATAATGACCTTGTTTTATTTATCTCTGTGCTACTCCCTTATTCATTCACTTATTCAGTGTTTACTGAGTACTACTTACAAACCCAATATTATGCTAAAAGACCCAGGGTAAAAACATTAATAAGACAACATCACTATTTTAAGAGTCTAGAAATCAGTCAAGGTTATTAAGTGAAAATTATGCTTTCATGTATAGTGATAAACACAAGTACAGAACGTTGTGGAAACATACAAGTGAGAGATGGACAGTCACCCCAGAAGTGGATCAAAGAAAGGTCTCTGAAGGACATGACTTCAAAATTAAATTAAGTTTTAAAGAATTTAAAGAAAGGAATGCACTTAGTAAAAGGTCCATGTGACTTTAACTAGTCAGAATTTAAGAACACATAGCTACAGTTTTCATGTAATTTTGTTGATGGTGTAAACAGTGTTCATGAGTAGATTTCATTCATTGAAAGTGAGTTCTTTTTCTGGTTTTGTTGCTGTTACTATTCACTTAAGCTTTTTCACTTTATTATGTGTCCATGGGTACTTTTCATCCTTTACCCAAACAACAAGTAATTTTATGGAAATAGTTTATACCTTTGGAGGTAGAGCCTACTTGTAAACAGAACAGAAATTTAATATCCCTGTAAGGATTGCCTTCATTTGGGCATAGCAGAAACTTGTGAACACCCAGAAATTTCGACAAGGAAATAGGCAATAGTCTCACATGTCATCCAATCCAGATGTTCCCCTGGCAGGTGTGTAGTCAACTGTCATTTTCCTTAGGCTAACTTGTCTTTACTTCAAGGGACAGTTCTATTTAGAGTTATCTTTTCAAAGATATGTTTCTTTTAATAGACCCTGAAGTCTATGCTGTTTGGAGAGTGATGTGTCTACATTTATAGAAACAACATTTTAATAGATAAAAAAGTGAACTGAGAAAGCTAGCAACATGAAGGACAATATACCACAGGGAACTCAAAAACAGAAGAAACTTACAAGATAGACAAGTGTAGGAAAATAATTGTGTGGTAGTCAGTTTGATCTCTCATCTTTGGAAATGGCTGTTCCAAGTTCTGCTCCAAAATGGTGTTAGAGCTTTCACTGCTGTCGTGAGTTGCCATGAGCCCTGACTTTAACTGACATAATCACTGATTGTCACCATTAGTGCCATTAGTATAGAGTGAGATGCGAAGTCTCAGTCACATAGAATTGCCCATTAAGTCCACACAATACACAAAGTTCATCACTTATGATTAACATTACCGGAGTGTACTCAAAAGAAATTATGAAAGACCTGTCGCTGCGTAATGTTGCCAGATGTGAATATCAGAGATGATGAACCAACTGTCAGACCTCAATGTTCTGCTGTAGGATACCCACATTTTAGATGTGAAAGTATAGATAATTAAGAAGACAACATGTTTCATGGATAGTAATTTTGAGGGAACCAATAGACCAGGTATATTGTTGAAAAACAAAAAATACGTGGATTTAATTTGAGGTAGTAAGGCCTCTTTGAAAAGAATGGATTGTGCTTTCATTGTCTGATCATTTTGTCAAGCCTAAATCTTGTAATCTGAGCACTACTTTGAAGATAGCAATATGCAATGTATTAACCATTGTTAATCTCCTATTATGTTGTTTTGAAATTCTGTATCATTATTTTTGTTATTTTTTTCATTTTAAAATTAAAAATATCTTTAAAAAAGAAGAAAATTATCTTTCTGCTTTTATTTTAGTACAAAATTCAGAAGATGTGATAAAGTAATAGTGAAAAAGATTAGCAATAATGTAATTTTTAGCCCTGGAAACTTAATTACAACAGAAATTACCCAATTGTTACTTTATTATGATAATGATTATTAGCACTCAATTCCAAATGAATGCATTTTAAATAAAAGACTGAAAAACTGAAAAAATTGAGTTCTAGACTCCGTCTCAGATCAAGCAGCAAGCTTGAGGTTGAAACTTGCTATAGTGGGAGAGCAGAAAGACAAAAGGATCCTAAATTGTCTATAACTGTGGAACTACCCTGCCTCTTTGATATTACTGACACAAATTGTAAGGCCAAACACTGGAGATATTAAGATTATAAATGGAAAATTCCACCTCATAGACCTCAAAATTATGGAATATCACTTATGTTTCAAGAAGGTGATTGCAAACCAGTATATACCTGTAAGCATTACAGATATTTTAATAAAATCTTTGCCATGAGCAATCACAAGTTTGGATGTATATGTGAAAAGAAAGATTTCCATAACTTTCCCAAAAGTATCCTTTTTAAGTACTACATGTACATATTTCAAGCATTTTCTATATATAAAAAAACTGTACGCTCATATATAATTTATTTATTTTGTATTTCAGAAGTTACATATGCTCTTCCAATTCAATTTGCTTTCCCTGCTGTAGTCATGTCATATTTTATACCTTCTTTTATATATAATGAATTCATACTATATTTGAGTGTATGGAAATATTATTAGTTTAAACTCTATAGATATACATCATTAAATTACATTGTTTATGACACCCAAAAATAATACATTAAATATTCATGTAAATTTGCTTGTTTGAAGATATTCAGGATAAGGTTCTAAAAACAACTGCTAGGTCACTACATACATATGTTTTCAAATATGAGATATTTTATATCTATATCATGCTATATCTTATCTACCCATTCAAATTACTTTTTAAAATGTTTGCTCTTATCTGTACTCTCAGCACTATAAATAGAACATTATTAAACTTTTATATCTTTGACAAAATCAGTGAAAAAAAAGCAGATGTAGTTTGTCATCTCTATATACGGGTATTAGCAATTTATACTTCTTCATTTTTCTGCTTAGGTTTGTTATCTTTCTTTGCCTATTTGTTTGATCTTCTTTCCTTTCTTTCTTTTTGTTTCCTTCTTTCCTTCTAACACTTCTATTGGTCTCTATTTCATGTTATAAAATTCTCCTATTTAATGTATAAATGCAAATAGTGTTTATTATATGTATCAGCACTAATTTCGGCATATATTCAACACCTCAGAAAGAATTACACACACGTTAGTACTCATTCTCCATTCCTCTTTATCCCACTCTTCTCCTGGACACAGATAAACATGAATCTATTTTCTGTATCTATACATTTCCATGTTCTTCACATTTCATATAAATAGAATCTTATTATGTGTGGTCTTTTGTGATTATTTTTTCCTTACTTAGCATGATACATTCCAGTTCCACTATATGGATATGCATAATTTATTTATCCATTCATTATGAATGATGACTCATTATTATGATTTTTCACGCTGGATATCCATCAGAGATATCTATTGATGGACATTTAGATTATTTCCACTTCTTAGCTATTGTCAATAATGTCATTGTAAACATTTTTGTGTGAATTTTTGTGTGAATATATATTTTCATTTCTTTTGTATATATACCTACTAGTGGAATGGCTATATGACATGATAACTACATGTTTAGCTCTGTCAAAAGCTTTCCAAACAACTACTATTTTGCATCAAAGTTCCAAAATTGCCACATTGCTGTCAAGACTTCTTGCTATATCTTCTGTAGGAAACATAAAACAAAATTTCATAACAAAATTATAAGAAAATAACAATAATTACTAACTATGTATCATTATCTTCAAAGTAGTTACTCAGAGAGCAAGACAGAAACCAAAAAGGAAAGAAAAAGATAACAAAAAACTTTCTTTTCAATGAACTCAATTAAACTGATAATATAAATGAAACAAATTAGCATATATGTTGAACTACTTTTGAAATATTTGAATATGTAATTTGAAGAAGTATTGAACTTTTCCCTGCTTGCAATTTATCTGTGGTCTATTTTTTCCTCTCTCGCTTTCACACTCTCTCATACTCTCTGCCTCTCATATGTGTGTTTCTCATAGAAGAGAAACTATGAGATATTTGCCCTCGTGCATCTGCAGTATTTCACTTAACATTATGTTCTCAAGTTGCATCCATTTACCTGTGAAAACTCTAAGATTATCTTCTTTATGGTAACATAGAACTCCATTGTACGTAAATAATTTTTCCTTATTTGTTCATCTGTTGAAGGAATCAAAAACATACACTGGAGGAACAATAATCTCTTTAATAAATGGTGCTGGGAAAACTAGATATCCCTAGAGCCTGTGTTTCTCTGGATCTGTCGATAGTTATTAAGGTGAAACACAATTGAAAGCCTGAGGTGCTTTGGTGTTTCACTGACCTTGCAGGTCTAGGGCCAGTGGTCTGATCATCTGTTCAGAAGATAGTGGTACACAGCATGGCATCTAGGAGGGGTCTCCTTCTGAGGGTTGTAGCCATTGTTGAGTCCCTATAGTCTCACTCTGAAGTCCTACTGTGTTTATTGTTTTGTTGGGTTGGCTTTTATTCTCTTTTGCTTTGTTTGATTGTGTTATATCCAGTGACAACAACAGCTATTTCAATGATAGTAAGATATATATAGTAGCCATTTTGAATTTACTGTTGTCTTGTTTTGTAGTCGTTTATTGTATCCATTGTTTTGCTTTTACTGTTTTTATTCTATTCTGTTCTGTTTGATTTTTACTATGTCCGAAAGTATCTGCAGCTATTTTGAAGACAAGAAAAGGCATCATGGTAACTATTGTCGATTTTGTAATGTTGTAAAGTCCTGTATCACTTACTCTGGTTTGTTCTGATTGGTTTTATTCTGTTTTATTTTCCTTTGTTATATACTCTTTAAAATAAAAAAGAAAAGAAAAGAAAAATTAAACTAGATATCCATGCAGAAGATTGAGTCTCCACCCATATATACCATCATGTACCAAAGTAAAAACGGATCAAAGATCTAAATATTAAAACAGAGACACTGAATCTGCTGAAAGATAAAATAGGTATAACTCTTGAACACATAGGCATAGCCGAGGACTTTCTGAGCAGAACACCAGTGGTACAAGAAATAATACCAAGAACCAACAAATAGGATTGCATGAAATAAAACTTCTTCACAGAAAAGGAAACAACAGAGTGAAGATATAATATACAGAATGGGAAAACAATTTGCCAGCTATTCCATGGACAGAGGACTAACAACAGCAAGAATGTATAAAGAATTTAGAAAAATAAACCCCTCCAAAAAATAAAAGACCCAATTAAAAATGGGCAACCAGAATGAGTAGACACTTCCAGAAGAAGAACAAATTGCCAATAAATACACAAAAATATACTCATTGCTGCAGGCCCTGAGAGAAATGCAAATCAAAACTACATTGAGATACCATCTTATCCCAGAAAGAATGGTTGTTATCAAAAAATCTAGTAGTAACAATTGCTGGTGAGCATATGAGAAAAAGAAACTCTTTTACATTGTTGGTAGGAATGTAAACTAGTCCAACTACTGTGGAAATCAATGTGGAGCTCCCTCATAAAACCAAAAATAGAAATGCTATTTGAGCTAGCTATTCTATTTCCAGGTATCTTCTTGAAAGAATTAAAGACACTACATAACAGGAATGCATGTACACCCATGTGTAGGGCGGCACAATTTAAAATAGGTAGATCTTGGATGCAGCACATATATCAATCAATGGATAAATTGTTACATCTTTGTAGTGGGCTTGCAGTAGTATAATATTCTGGTTTTTATTTTCATTTCTCTGAGGATGAATGATGTAGAATCTTTTCATGAGTATATTAGCTATTTGTACATTTTCATTGGATAAATTTACATTCAAATCCTTAGGTATTTTTGTTACATTATTTACTTTTTATTGTTAAAAAAATGTAACACTTTTTATGTATTCTGGATATAAGCTCTTGGTGTCAAATATGTCATTTACAAATTTTTCCTCCAATTCTATGGCTCCTTTATTCAAATACTTAATTGTGTCCTTCAGCAAACACAAGTTTTTAGTTTTGTTGGACTCTTATTTACCATTTTACCTTTTGTCAATTATGTATTTGCTGTCATATGTGAAAAATCATTGCTTAACTGAACATAATGAAGATTTACTTCTATTTCTCCTACAAATTTTATAGTTCTGTTCTTACATTTAGATCTATGAGGCATTTAGTTAATTATTGTTTGTGGTGGAAGGCAAGGGAACAAAATTTTATATACAGATACCCACTTCAAACACCATTTATTGCAAACTTTCCTTTTTCCCATTGAATTGTCTCAATAACCTTGCTGGAAAAAAATAGTTGATATTAAATTAAGGGCTTGTTTCTACACTTAGTTCTATAACTTTGATCTGTATGTATTTCCTTATGTGAGTGGCACACTGTCTTATTTATTGTGGTTTGTTGTAGATTGAGAAATATGCAACATTCCCCTCTTTTTCCAAAGACATCTTGATTCTCCTACATCTTTTGTGTTTTCATATGAACCTTAGTTCAGTTGCTGATTCTGAAAAAATAGAATAATGTTAAGCGAAATAAATCAGAAATGCAAGCTTAAAGATTGTAGGGTTTCAGGGCTGGAAATTTAGCTCAGTGGCCTAAGTGCCTGCCTGGCAAGCGTAAGGTCGCGAGTTCTATCCCCAGTGCCGCAAAAAAAAATTGTAAGGTTTCTCTTTAGAAGCCCAAATTATAAATAAATCAAAAAGCAAAATAAATTACAGGCAATAGGGCCTAGGGAAATAAATCTTTCATAAATGAGAGGGGGACAAAAAATTGAAGGAGGGAAGAGAGATGGAGGGGAAGAGGACGTAAAAAGAAATAATATGTGTTATGTAAATGCATCAACTACTCACAGTGAATTCATGATGTATTGTGAACATGTATGAATAAAAATTAATTAATTAATTAATTAAAAACAGGTGAGATCTCCAGTAGGTTTTCACTTAATTTTTAGATCAATTTTGGGAATATTTTAATCTTAATATTCCATGAACACAAGATGCCATTCCATTATTTAGATATTCCTTAATTCATTTCAAAGTGGATTTTGATTTTCAGTGTACAAGTTCTGCATAACTCTGTCTAAATTTCTATTAATGCTTATTTATTCTGGTGCTATTATAAATTGAATTCTTGATTTTTTAATTTTTAAATTTTGAATTTTTATTGATCTGGTTTGAAAGTATAAATGACTTTTCTCTGCGGATTTTGTATCCTAGAACCTTGGTAAACTAATTTACTAAGTCTAATTATTTTTTGTAGACTCTTATGCTTTTTCATGTTCAAGACCATGCCATCTATGAATAAAAATAGTTCATATACTCTTTTCCAGCATTGATGTTAT
>RJWT010032149.1:0-14215 GCA_004365215.1 Cuniculus paca | reverse complement strand
ACAGTAAATAAATGTTAAATATTTCAGGAGATTAATATTTTTTCTTGATTTGAGCATCACACAATATTTATATATTTTGAAACATCACATAGTATCTCATAAATATACACAATTTTTGCATATCAATTTCCAAAAAAAAAACAGTGGTACAAAATGTAAGATAGAGATTTACTTATCTGTAAGCCTCTTTGCATAAAAACCACAGTTTATTATCTGTAGTACTTTCTAGTACAGCCATGTTAAAAGTTGGCAGTTATACTTTGCTATCATTATGGAAAAATTGTATGAAAAAAAATTGATCTTATTCTAGCGATAAATCAGTTCTGGGAGAGAAAAAAAAGGTCTGAACCTATGATTGGAGCTACAACTGATGATAGTTTGGGATGGGGGTGAAAAGGGGGCACTATATTTCACTGATATGTTGAATATTTTTCACTTTCTTATTCTCCACTTATACTTCTTCATTTGAGAATAACTATTCAGTTCATTTGCTCATTTTTTGATTGAGTTATATGGTTTTTTGAGGGCCAGGGTGTTTCTTTATTTTTTAGTTCTTTATATATTCCAGATATTTATCTTCTATCAGAAAAGTAGCTTACAATTTTTTTCTTTCATTTTATAGATTGTGTGCTTCCTCTGTTGTGCAGAGTATTTTTAATCTGTTATAATCCCAGTTGATGATTTCTGATATTATTTCCTCTGGTGTTGGATTTCTATTAAGAAAGTCTTTTCCTGTGTCTGTGGCTTGCAATGTGTCTTCTATGTTATCTTTCAGCAGTTTTAACATTTGTTTCTGTGTCTAAGTCTCTGATTTATTTTGATTTGATTTTAGTAGAGAGTGAGAGATAGGGATCTAGTTTCAGTGTTTAGCTACTGTATATCTAGTTTTTCCATCACCATTTGTTAAAAAGGCTATATGTTCTCCGATGTATGTTTTTGGTACCTTTTCCAAAAGTCAGATGACTGTAGGTGCATGGAATTATTTCTGTATCTTCTGTTTTATTTCATTGGCTTATATGTGTGTTTTTATGTCAGTACTGTTGTTTTTCTAGTCTAGCTTTGCAGTATAATTTGAAATCTGGAATTGTGATGCTTCCAGTTTTATTGTTTTTGCTCATGATTATTTGTGTATTTTAGGTATTTTCTGATTCCATATGAATTTTGTGATTTTTTTCTTTCATTAATAATGTTATTGATATTCACTAGAGATTATATTAAATATGCAGATTGCTTTTAGCAATGTATTTGATAATAGTGTCATTTTCATGATACTAGTTTATCCATGCCATGAACAAAGGATGTCTTCATTTTCTAATGTCCTCTTTAATTTATTTCTTCAGAGTTTTGTAATTTTCATTATAGAGGTCTTTCACTTCCTTGGTTTGGTTGATTCCTGGGTATTTAGTATTTTTAAGCTATCATAAGTGGGATTATTTCCCTGATTTTCCTTTTTGGTGGGTTCAGTATTAGTGTACAGAAACACTATTGGTTTCTGTGTGTTGATTTCATGTTCTACCACTTCACTGAGTTGGTTGAGTAACTAAAAGTCTTCTGATGGAGTTTTTGGGTTTTCTAGGTAAACCTTCATATATTTGTAAATAGGAATAATTTGACTTCTTCCTCCCTATTCATCTCCCTTTAGTTCTTTCTTTTGCCTGATTATTATGGATAAATTTCAAGTATTATGTTGAACAGAAGTGACGAGAATAGGCACTTCTTGTCTCATTCCTCATTTTTAAGGAAATACTTTCAGTTTTTCCACATTCAGTATGAGGTTGGTTGTGAGTTTATCATATATAACTTTTATCTGTTTGAAGTAAGATCCTCTTCTCATCAGGGTGTTTCTCACGAAGAAATTCTGAATTTTTTGATGCCTTTTTCTGTGTCTATTGAGATAAACATGTGATTTTCCTCCTTGATTTTATTTATAAAGTCTATTGCATTTGTTGATTTACATATGTTGAGCCATTCTTACATCCTTGTGAGGAAAATGTTCGTCATTGTGATCTTTTTTATTAATTTGTTTAATTATCTTTTCAGGAGTCTAATTGAGAATTTTGTATCTATGTTCATGAAGAATATTGGTTTGTAGTTTCTGTTGTTGACTCCTTATCCATCTTTGGTACCAAAGTAATGCTGGCTGTATAGGATGAGTTTTGAAGCATTCCTTCCTTTTCTACTATCATATCAAGGAGCTTAAGGAACATTTGCATTAAATCTTCTCTGACTGGTGAAACCCTATAGTAAAGCCATCAGGGCCTGGGCTTTCTTTGTTTGTAGAATTTTTATTACTGCATTGATTGCTTGCTATTGATCAAGCAATTTAGAAGTTTCATAACTTCTTGTCTCAATTTGAGAGGTCATATGTGTGTAGAGATTTACCGATTTTGTCGAGTATCCAATTGTTAAGAGTACATGTTTTCAAAATAATTTTTAATAACCTGGGATTTCAGTGGTGTTTGTTGTGATTTGGCTTTTGTTGTCTAATTTTGTTAATCTGGCTTTTCTTTGTCTTTCTTTTGGTAAATTTGTCTAAGGATTTATCAGTCTTGTTCTTCTTTCTAAAAGACCTACTCTTTGATTCATTGATAATTTTTAGTTCTTTAGTTTCAATTTCATTCATTCCTTCTATGGTCATTATTATTTCTTTCTTTAAAAATAGGTAGGTTTTTGACTCTTACTGCAAGCCCCCCTAATGTTCAGACTCAGTTTCAGGATGGAGACTGACACGTTTTTCCTGGAAAGAGCCTCCCTTTGGCGCTGGACAGCACCTCCCAGAGTTCTTCTCATGAACCCAAACGTTAAACTTATCACTTCCCCACGCACATGCAAAGGCTCCCCCAATCAGCTGTCAATACATCATTCCGGGGCTGGGGATATAGCTCAGTGGCATAAGCACCTGCCTAGCAAGTGTGAGGTCATGAGTTCAATCCCTGGTACAAAAAAAAAAAAAACAAAAAAAAACCCAAAACGTTATTCGGCCAGCCCCTTTAACTCCGCCCCTGTCAAATTCAAAATAAAGCCCGCATTTTTTCCTGAAGCTTCCAAAGGGTGCTTGCCTCTCTTCAACAGCTCTTCTGTACCCTCAATAAAGGCCTCTTTTTTCTTTCTCTCCCTTCCTTCCTTCCTTCCTTCCTTCCTTCCTTCCTTCCTTCCTTCTTTCCTTCCTTCCTTCCTTCCTTCCTTCCTTCCTTCCTTCCTTCCTTCCTTTCCCTCTTTCTTTCTTTCTTTCTTTCTTGCACATCAGATGACAAAACAGAGACATCACTCCTTGATTAACTTTCAGTGAATAAGGGTTGGGTAGGGTCACAGTTAGGATTAGGGCTATGGTTATTAATGTTTGTTGGGTATCGAAGAGTTTGTTCACTTACAGATGTCTAGAATCTAATATAAAATCTAATCATTAATTATTTCTAATGTTGGATTATTGGTATCCACTTGGAATCACCATTATCTTTTTCTACATTCTCTTTTAATTGGAAGGGGGAATCTTGCTAAAAGTCACTGCTCACAGATGTTAGTAGAAAAGCCAACACCTGGTTGATGAAAGGATTATACAGCACTCAGTTCAAATATATATTGGTATATATATTTGTATATATATATATATATATATATATTTTGGTATACATATGTATATATATATATATATTTTGGTATATATATATATATATATATATACCAAAATACGATACACTCCATTCATTTATTGATGTTTTCTCTCTCAAGAAAGGAAGTTCTGCTTCTGGGAATTCTGGAAGGAGTACCAAAGTGGAGCATGCATGGATTTCCTGTCTTGGCTTTTCTACTAATATCTATGAGCAGCAAACTTTAGCTAGCCTCTTTGTTGCAGAGTTCCTTCCTTTTGTAATGGGGTAGCACCAGTAATCTTTTATTTCTAAATAACCAAAATTCCCCTTTCCACTTAAAAGAGAATGTAGGAGAAGATAATGGTGTTGCCAAGTGGATAAAGATTATCCAACATCAGAAATGATTAATGATTACTTTTATATTAGATTCTAGATACCTGTAAATGAACCAACTCTTTGATACCCAGCAAACGTGAATATTTGAATGCAGTCATGGAGACACAGTAGGCCAGTGGGACTAAAGCTGTGATGTACATACAAGTATTGAATTAGTTAGCAATGGAAATGTATAGTAAATGAAAATGTTTTCATAATAGTGTAAGACATTATTTGACTTTCACCATGCCTTCTGTCATCAGTGTACAGTGTAGTTTTCTGTGAGCTTACGTGGAACATGATACTGCAATGGATTGAATAAAGAAACAAATATGAAAATTCTGCTTTTTGGTTAGGGCAGACAGTAAGGAGATTTGCAAAACTATAAAGCAATGTCGCTTGTCTCACTGATTTCTGTCCATCTATCTCTATCTATCTATCTATCTATCTATCTATCTATCTATCATCTATCCACCTATCCTTCTGAGAGAGATCTAATTCATAAAAGGTTTTGAAGGTCTTAATAATTTTAAGAATGAAAGGTTCTCAAAAACAAAAACTTGGAGAACTAGTGAACTAGAAACATGAGTTTTCAATTGAATCTCTGATAGGCATATTTTCCTGGAGCATATATTCAAACAATGGATTAACTGCCACTTGGCTTTAATTAAAGTTTTTAATCTTATTTGATAAGAAAGTTTGAACTGCCTATAACATTTGTAAAATGGCTTAATGAAGCACTGTTCAAGATAGGTTTCCCAGGGAAACTCAGGAGGCTGAAATGTGACAAAGGTACAACTCTTGGTAATGAAGACCTTCTTGCACTTTTGAGCCTCTTATAGAAGGGGACTTCCAACATAAGTGATTTAAGGGGAAAAAAAGTCCAAATGAGTTAGCCCTAGTTTTTGATAGATAATATTATCTAAGCTTTGATTGACTCACATTTTATGCTCTAATTTAGCTAAAACTTTAGTTTTGGGACTTATAATCATTATTGTTTTGGGCAGTTCTACTTTTTCTTTATTTATTCCTGATGTCAGAAATTGATTGGTTGAATGTGATATTTATATACAATGGAATACTACTCAGCTGTAAAGAATGATAAAACTGAGACTTTTTAAAGTAAATGTATACACCTTGAGGTCATGATCTTAAGTGAAATAAATCAAAAACACAGTGTATATATTGTATTGTTTCTCTTGGATAAGAAACCCAAAATAAAAATAAGGAGCAAAATGGAGGACAAATATTAGGAAGTAAGGAGAACTTCTTTAAATGGGAAGGGGAATAAGAGATGGAGGAAAGGGGAACAAAGGAAAAGGGAATTTTCAAAAAAGCATTAAAGTAGAAAAAATGGAAATAGAGTTTTCACAAATCAGGAAAGGAAAAAGGGTTGGAGGATGGGAAGAAGAAGGGAAGAGAAAAAAAAATTAAGATGTGTTATATACATGTACACATCCCCCATGATTCATGTAATAATTATGTAATGCAATCATGTACTAATGAAAAAGAAATTAAGGGCCGGGGATTTAGCTCAGCGGTATAAGTGCCTGCCTGGCAAGCATGAGGTTGGGAGTTTGATCCTGGTACCAAAAAAAAAAAAAAAAAAAAGAAAGAAAGAAATTAATAAGAATAAGAAATTGGTAGGTTTTCTGGAACCAGAGTACAAAGTGAAGATGAAAAGCAGAAAGTAAAATTGGAAGGTGAGATTTGGAGATAGGGACTACAAGATCAAAGTAAGAATGTACATGAAAGCTTGGTAAGATTTGAATACTAAGAAACAAATTTACCCAGGTGAGGTTACCTAAGAATTAAAAAACAAAACAAAACAAAAAAACCTGACAGAATACTTAACAAAAAGCTATTTATCTTAAAGCGTCACAAAATCTGGCATAAGAATTCCATAAAAGGTTACATTCAGCACATTTATATGCAATTATATTTCAGAATTGCAATATCAATATTCAATTCTGCTTATCTAAGACAGTCTTTCAGTGCTCAAAAGTAGTATTTTCTGTGTATTCATTTGGGAATACTCTCCTAAAGATGTCATTCATTCTTGTCTTTTGCTACTTTGTGGTGGGATTTTAGATGCTTCATAGATATTAGTGTGCTTGGAAGATTGCTCTGTTTCTGCTAATAAAATGTTCAATGTTCCTTCATACATCTATTATTTTAGTCTTATTGTTTTCATTGGAGTCTGAAAAAAAAAAAGTTTGGCACTATGAATTACTTAGGCCAAGGATTGCTTTTAGGTTTTAAAACCTGAATCTGACTTTCCCTTTATCGAAGTCCATTTCCCTCTGGAGTTCTCCTGAAGACAGGGAACACATTCTTGTTCCTTTGGCAGAAATTTCTTGTTTTGAAGACGATTAATAAATTGATTGGTCAAGTGGTAGAAATACATAGTCTATGCCATATTAAATGTTCTTTCTGGTTTCTACTGGTTTCTATTAGATTTTAATTGCTTGTTTATTGTAATCCCTATGCTGTCAGTAAAAGATAACAGAAAGGGGTAAATAGAGGAGGAAGAGGCATATAAAAAGGAAAATAATGGAGGCCATTAGAGTCAGGAAGGTTGGTGGGTCTAGGCTAGGAAATACTCTCTGTTCAACTGCTTTCCCCATTCTTCATTGTTTTAGATCTTTCCCAATAAAAGTTTGAAATTTTGAGACTGATTTTGTAATATGGATTGGAAAAAAATCAATTATTGTTGAACAGTAAATAAGTTTGACTAATGGAATTAATGTTTCTGAAAGTATGTTTATCACCAACTGGAAGTTTTTAACCCAAATTTAGTATCTCTTAAAGGGATATGGAACCATGAGAATAAGGAATGGAAAAATGTCAGAGAAAGGTAGCATGTCCCACCTTTCACTACTGATCAGAGCCCTCAGGTAGTATTAACTATGATCATAGTTATTTTGCAGCAGTTGAAGAGACACTTGCTATTCATTATTCTTTCTCTGTCATTAAAAGTGGCTTTGCACCCAGCTGAGATAAAATAAAATTACCCTTTGGCTTAAAGAAAAACAGCCAAATGTGTTCAAATTTTGAACTTTTGTATCTGTGAGTCGGAGATTTCCTTACTTCAAAATTCCTTATCTTTGAAGAGTACACAAAAGAGGTCAATAAAAATAGTATATTGGTAATAGCTATCTCTAATGTCTCAAATAATAGAAGAGTCTTTTAAATTGTAGTTTATTCACATTTATATCAAAAAAGTAGACATGTCTATAAGTAAATTTAATTGATTTTAACTTTTTATTAAATCCAGGCAATCCAGAACTAATTAGTGACTTGAAAAGTTTGCAAATATATTGTCTTGATATGTGTTTTTCTCAAGATATCAAATCAAGTCATTATACCATAGAAAATTTGACTAATGGATAATATAATTTGATTAAATAATCAAATGTGTTTTTCTCAAGATATCAAACCAAGTCATTATACCATAGAAAATTTGACTAATGGATAATATAATTTGATTAAATAATCAATTTAATTTTACATGATCACTGATTTCAATTTTTAAATAAATTGTGTTTAACAAAATATGTTAAAATAACATGCGTTTGATTTTGTATTTTTATTTTTAAATAAATTCCATGACTATAATACAATTAATGTTGCAAATGTATTTGATATGTCTGGACTTCTTTGTTTTAGCAGTACATTGATCTACAGAAGAGACAAATATATAGAGTTTTCTAACGTTCCAGAAGACACATAAGTTTCATCAAATATATATATATTTATATATGAAAGTTTCATATATATATATGAAAGCTAAGAGTCTCTATTGTGGAACATAATTTCTGAATTTTCTGCTTTGGTTTAGTTTAATGTCATGTTTTAATGACACTGTCCAAAGAAAGAATAAAATTCTTCAGTTTTAGAAAAATAATTATTTTATCTTTTTCCTTTAAAAATATTGAGCAATTTATAATAATCACAAGATGCTTACAGTATATAACTGAAGGAATAGTACACTAAATATTAAACTGAAAATCAAGGAAGAAAACGAGAATTGTTTGATAATAAATGAATTCAAACTTATCCCCTTAAATTCTTAGCAGCTAGGAGTTTTCTCTCCTCAAAATATTGTGGTTTTCCATGATATTATTTCAACACCACTGTCTATTAGACAAAACCTCTTCTTTGAGTCACCATTTGCCCTTCCTGTGTAGAGAAATCTTCCAAAATTTTTCTTACCCATGTGATGGGAGGCAGATGTTACCAAGATTAGGGATGAAACTTGTTGACTGTAAATGGAATTAATACCCTTATCCCTAGGCCTTTCAGATCAATTCAGAACAAATTTTGGGCAGACCAAGAGAACAGTCAGCTACTCAGATTGGTCTTTGTCTAGAAACTCTAAAACACACTTATCTTTCTCTCTTCAAAAATGTCAACAAAGCAGATCCGGTTTGATTTTCAATAATCTATTTTACTGTTGCCTCAAAGATTAAGAATTAAAATATTATCCTATAATCTCAGTCTGATGTACAAGGGCATAATGTTTTACCTTTTATATTGTTGGGCTACTCTGATAAACACTATTTTATGCTAGTGGGAAAGTGGTGTTTTCTTCTACAGTTTATACATTTTAATTCTCACTTTCACTAAGAAACAATAATAGTATAAATAAAAGTCACATTTCTTCCTCTTAAACATAGTTTTACAAAGATGTAGTGTTGCTTTTAAGTGTGATTGTGAAGCCTTTTTTTAATTTATGTTTACTTAGCTTACTCCTCCACAATTCCATGTCCCCAAATGATTATGGAAAATTCCAACTGTACTAGGAATGAGGAGCGGTCCTATTCTATGAACTTAAAATGCCAGCAACTTACTCTATTAAATCCTTGACCATATTTATCTTCTATCTCTAAATCTAGTCCACTAGATTTGATCTAATAGGACAGTGCATTTATGGACATTTATCATTTGAGTTATCAATGAAATTCAACCAAATTCATTGAGTGAAGACAAGATACTAGTATATAAAAATATGTAAATATTCATGGCATTTGATATATCTGATTTTTCTTAGTTTATCCAAACAATGGGATACTAGTTGGTTAGATTGTGGGCTTGATGGAAAAGTATGAGTTTATAGCTTGTTATTTTATTCTTTTCAACAATGATTATTTATTAATTATTTCTGCTAGGTATTTAAATGTTAATAAGCAAATCTAGATTTCTAAAAATAAATCACAACTGATTTTACTAAGTCAAAATATGATTCTATTTTCTTTATAAGGTACAGATGCTCATGGTACTTGTAAAGAATTAACTATATTTTTAAACAAGACAATTAAAGTATATAATTCACTTATGAATACATTCACATTGTTCAAACTCTAACAAGTTGATTTTATATAAAGAAAAAGTTATCAGTTATCTGTTCTTAAAGTTCAAGGGCTAGGTTTTGTGTATTGGCTAGACTATTATGTACAGAGTAAGAGATTCCAGTGAAACACTAATTTTTGCTGATCACATTTATTTATCTAACCATCTAGGTAGAATAGCTTTTTTGTTGCACGTTTACAGAGCAAGGGGTGGAGACTTTTACCATGCTAAGTCTCTTTATCTGAACCAAACTACATAATCATTTATATTATACATTTGGCTCACAATTTTTATATGTTTAAGCTATCAAGGATCATTTTAATGCTTTCTAAATCATTTTTAATCATCAAAGTTCCTTTGGCCAATATTTGCATCTTTTCAAAATAAAAGGTGAGAACATAACATTACTTGTGTGACCTTGAATGCATTGTTTGATTTTTAGGTTTGTCTTTTTAATGTTAGATGATGTCTTGATATTAAGCCTTTATACTAATTTAACCAGAAGATGAATAATTCTGTCCATTGTTGAAAGTTTTGTATATAAGAAGTAAATGCATCATTAACCAAAATATTAAGCTTCCAGAGAAACATAATCCTGTTTCTGAGGAGACTGTAAGTATAACTTCTGTTGAGCAAAATTATGTGAACTCTCAGATTCATTTTTTTCTTTAACTCAACTGTGCCATTTCCTAAAAACCTCATGCATTTGTTGTATATGCATCTGTATAAATGCTTCAATTTGAATCATGGTTTATTTCTCTAGGATTTGATATTTTTATTTTATTTTATTTTATGTACATGAAATTCTATTGAATGATGAATCAGTGTATTATTGCAATGAGTGGCTAAAATGAAAGTCTGTTTTCTTTTATTTTCTCTTTTAAGAAGCAATGAAATAGGTCAGTCCTAGGCATAATGTCATCTGAATTGGCTGCCTTGATATGCTACTTCAAATAATTTAATATCACCCAAATCAACTGTTTTCAATTTAGCCATTATTAGTAACATTGCTAAACTTCAAAGACCACTGATACATTTCTTCAAATTATAAACCCCTCAGCAGAGAAGCATGGGGCAAATAATGCGAGTTCGTCTGAGAATATTGATAGTACTTCCTTACAGAAGTTGGCTTAAGGTCATCTTAAGGAAGAATTTTAGTAGAGAAGGAAGTCTTTGGAAATAGATGACCTAGTTTCAAATATAGGCTCAGCTGCATTCAGCGTACTTGGGGAAGTCCTCCTGTATTTTTTTTTTTTGCTTGTCTGCAAAATGGAAAATGCAATGCTATCTACATAACATAGTTGTTATGAGAATTAAATGAAATGATCGTAATGATAGGTATTTTTAGCTAATGTTTCCTGGATACCTGAAATGTTAAAAATCTTATTTCCATTATTGTAATGAATGCTCATAATAATATCAAGAAATGTGTTACTGAACATTTTTGAGCCCATGTTGTTGACTTGGGTTGTTGGGATGCCCTTTAATTGAAACTATTTAAGTATTGTCACTTTAAAATGACAGATTACTTAATGAAAAGAGTAGAAAGTATAAATTATGAGTTTATGAGAGGTTTGATAAAAACTTTCTGGTCTGACTTTTAGAACATTACTGGTTGGTCTTTACATAATTTGTCCTTTCCTTAAATTTCACTGTAAATATACATTTAGTTAAAAACCCATTGTAAAGACACATTGTTAAATATAATTTCTATCCTAAATAAATGGCAAAACTATTCGATCAGAGGGTCAGATTTAAGTGCTAAGAGTTCCAGTCTGTCTTTACAGTCAGCCAGGCACCTGCTAAATGCTCTGCATGAATTATAATAAATGATTGTACAAGACATTGTGGTGATGTTTTCAGCAACCAAGAAGTCACCCCTTGCAAAGAACTACATTTGAGTGCTATGGCCCAAGTCTTACAGGTTCACTATATACAATTAAATTTTTTTATATATGACCTCTCAGTATTGCTTATATCATGCAGTAATGTCTCAGTAAATAATTATTAGTGCTTTACTTCAGAAACACTAAAAATGATTTAATTTAAAGCAAAACCCCACATGGTATTCCTTTAAATATTTGAGACCAAATAATAGTTCTCCTTTGAGGCTTTTTCATAAACTTAATATCTGAAGATTCTTGAATTTGTAGTTGGTGATTACAACATGGGAGGCAGTTTATAGGTTCTGAGTCTAATGTCAAATATTATCTGTGCTTGGAAGCAAGTGATAATTACCACCACAAGATCAGAAATGTAGAGTCCTATGGCACTGTTCCTTTAAAGAGAGGAAACTCTATAAAATGAAATTTTAGGGCTGGGGATATAGCTCAGTGGCACAGCACGTGCCTGGCAAATGGTGAAGTCCTGAGTTCTATTCCTGAAAAATGTAAACAAAAAAAGAGTTTTAAACAAGAGACTTTAAACGAAATGCAAAAACTTAAAAAAAAAAAACTAGCTCTATTCTAGTAAGTTTATTGAGTACTTACTTATTGTCTGAGAAAATGCTGAGAAGTTACCCCATGGACCACATATTGTTATGCAAAGTTAATAAATTTTAAAATTAGCAAGCCAGTTTAAGCAGAAATTTGCTTAGCTTTTATGAGGGATCTGATATAGTAAGATCATCAAATGGGATATTTTAAAGTTAAAAAGTACATTTGATCACATACATGTATTGTTCTTGGCCTGTATTGCCTCATAATTTAAAAAGTCTAACAATTTTGATGGAGTAATTATGTGCTCATTTATATAATAGCACTAATTCAGTGTATTTGAAATTATTACTGTTATCTAAAAAGCGGGTGGCTATTTTTCACCTATAAAATATGCAAAGATTGATTTAGAAAATCTACTGAATCTTTTTTCAAATAATGATACTAATTTTCCTTCTTGTTGATAAATACTTGTGAAAAAAATACCAGTTCATCCAATACATTACTGATTTTATAATTTTCAAGGCTACCTAAATAATTTCAGTGTGATAGCATTTCAGCAAAAGTTTAAAAGACCAATAACTTTCCAAAAATTTTATTCACACATTGCTCAGAATATGGCAATATTTTTAGGAAGTGATAGAAAATTTTGAATTCCCTTAATGAATGAATGAATGAATCCACATAATGATTTCACATGAATACATATAAGAAAATTGATATTATAAGTAATATTTTAAAAGGTAAAACACATGTTATACATGTTATACTGCGGTTGAATCTAGAGGCATTATATACATCAAACACCCATCCCACTCTCACTCTTATTTTGGGCTCTCAAAGTAAGTTGGCAAAAGTTTTAAACATAAAGCATAAGAAGAATATTTTGCCCAACAGTTGGAAGAGTTCTTTCCAACTCAGATTCCTTCAATAAATCTTAAACATAAATTGGGAAATGTTTTTAAACTAAAGGAATCAAAAAGGCAAAAAGAGTGAAAATATGTTAAACATTAAGAAAAATCTGCTGAAATCCACACATTCCAGTTAGTTGTCCAGTGGAATATAACTAAATTCAAACATTTCTCTACTTTGAATGCAGGCAAAATAGTCATAAATGTGAGTATTAGGAAAGTGTAATGAATTAACCATGCCACCGGTTATTCTTTTGTTTCAGGCAGATCCAAAATGTGGCTGCTCTTAACAGTGACAAGTTTAATATCTGCACTTGGAACTACACATGGTTTCTTGGGAAAGGTAGCTGAGAGTCCTGAAGTGAATATGAATATTGTAAGTTACTGCGGGCAGGAAGAGAAAAACCTACAAAAATAAGAGAGAGTATTATGATTTAGAATCATAGTGGGTTTAAACTTTTAATGAAAAATAATAATATCTATTCATTAGATATATTTAAAAGTCAAAACATAAAGCATTGGATTTTTCTTATCAGAGTCAAATGATTACCTACTGGGGATACCCAAGTGAAGAATATAATGTTGTGACTGAAGACGGTTATATCCTTGGAATCTACAGAATTCCTTATGGGAAGAAAAATTCAGAGAATAGAGGTATAACCTTTCCTTTCTCTTCTCTTTTCCTCTTTCTTTCTTTTCTCTTCTCTCCCCCTTAGTCTTCTTTCCTTCCCCCACACTTCTTATATTTCTTCTTTCTTTGTCTTCTTTCACTTATGTTGAGGAATTTGATGCTTGCTAATTCTGGAAATGCAACATGACTAAGTCATAAGGAGATGAGCATTAAACCAATGAGATAGATAGATAAACTACTATTAAACTGAAAGTCCTGAGAAAGGCACCTAACTGAGATAAGAGAATCAAGGGAAGTTTCTCTCAGACACAGTAACTGAGCGAGTCCTAGAGGATCAAGAAGACTATAGCCAGGATATGTTGTGCAGGTAGTTGAGAATAGGAAGGCAACTGAGGCCCATTTGTCTAATGAAGAAGGATCATTTCTGTTCTATTAAACTTTATCTTTTTCTCATTGTATGAAAATTGTGACATACAAAAGAATAAAATGTTACTGCCCATTGCCCACCTAAACACTTCCTGATACTATAATTTTAATAGCTTTATTGAGGTACAATTGGGGTATAATAAACTGTATATTCTTAAAGTTTGCAAACTGATAAGCTTTACACACTTATCTTAGAAACTAACAATGTGAGAAAAGATAACTCGAATAAGATATTCAAATATGTTCAACTCACCAAATGTGTTCTGTTCTAGTCACATGTTTACCTTAGAGTGAGGAATAAATCTATAAAACTTTTAATCAATTTTCTTCTCTAGGCCAGAGACCAGTGGCCTTTTTGCAGCATGGTTTACTCGCATCAGCCACAAACTGGATCGCGAACTTACCCAACAACAGCCTGGCCTTCATCTTGGCAGATGCTGGCTTTGATGTGTGGCTGGGAAACAGCAGGGGAAACACCTGGTCCAGGAGGAATTT
>RJWT010032148.1:0-14193 GCA_004365215.1 Cuniculus paca | reverse complement strand
TGCCTCGATGACCTGCAGAGCCAAGGGCACTGAACCTGTCACCACAGATGCTGCCCTGGACAGTGCTCGGGAGCCGAAGCTAGGGCCGTGGAGGAGAGGGGTCCACTGTCCTTCTGGCAGCCCTCCCCCCGAACACAGGAGACTTCGGGGGACCCTGACCCAGAACACCTGGCTTCCAGCTGTGCTACGTGTAAAGGAGATGTCACCCTGAGACGGAGACAGGGCAGAGGGTGGGCGAGCTCTCTGTGTCCCACCTGCGACTTCGGAGAGTCCGTATCGCTGCTGAGCAGGTGTGGTGAAAAAGGGTGCTGACCTCCGTGGGGGGTCCTCAGCCATCTTTCTCAGGCAGGCGAAAGCGGGCGGCACCCGCGCTGACCACTGCGCGGGTACATCTCAGCACGCTGCTGCGAGCCGAGACGACAACGCTTCCTGTGCCTGGGGCCACCCGGGAGCGACGAGGAGGAAGTGAAGCGGGTGCAGGACTTAGCCCACTGCTGCTGGCCTTGGCTGCAGTCCTGACCATCACAGCGTTTGGGGTTTTTTCTGCCAGTCTGGGGATTGAACTCAGAGTCTTCACACTGAGCTACATCCCAGCCTTTTATTGGTGTTGTTGTTACTGTTATTTTCTTTTGAGGCAGGGTATCACTGAATCACTAATTCTTCCAGACTGGGTTCAAACTTGAGATCCTCCTGCCTCAGCCTCACAGAGTGCTGGGGTTACTGGTGGGTTAGCTATATTGATTTTTTAAATTAACACCAAAAAAAAACTATGTTAATGTGAAATCTCCCTGTTCTAAACAATTATGTGGGTTTTTAACATGTGTGTGCCAAATAAAACATGGTCATCAGCTTTATTCTGTCAACAGACCATGGAAGAAGACGTTACTTGATCAGCAACATGTCCTGGAAAGAACAACTAAGATGACAGGGTTGGTGTCTTTGTGTTAAAGGGACACGTCTTGCTGCTTGCAGGAGGCTGGAGGCATTGGGTAAATCAAGTCCAGGTAGAAGTGGTATCTTACCTGGACCACACCAAACTCTTAACTCCTGAGGATATGAAAGAATTAGGTTGGGAAAAGTCCAGTCCTAGTTGCCCAAGGCGGGAAACGGTCTGCCAGGGCCACTGTGGTGTCACAGGTACTGACTGGGTCCTGGTGTGTGCAGGTCGATGTTACGGATTTATTCACTGTTCAGTTTTCTATATTTTCAGGTGTCATGGCCAGTAGGAGAATATGCTGAGGAAGATGCTCCAACACAGGCACGCTCACACTCACACTCACACACACTGACACACACACGCACACAGTACCATGCAAGACTGCTGTGTTATTGCAGATTCATCAAAACATGAACTTTCGCAGCTACACTCTGGCCATCAGTGTACTGTGCACCCCGGTGAACTCTGTCTATGCTGGGTGACCCTGCGCCAGGGTCGCTTGGAGGCAGGGTGGGGAGTGCATTTGAGGCTGCGATGAAGGCCCTGTCTGCGATGAGCTCCAGGTCCACCAGCATGGAGAGCTTCTCGGGCCAACACACCCCCAAAAGCATAGGCAGGCACCCCTGGGCGCCACGCTCCTGTGAGAAGTCGGACCTTTCACTCACTCCCATCCTTCCCCCATGACTCTGCAGGCCAGAACCTGTTCTGCTCACCCCCAGGCCTGCGCCTGCCTCATGCCCCCTACGACACCTGGCCGGATTTCTCAGTGCCTGCTTTCAGCTGAGCAGACTTTTCTCATCACAGCAAACAAAAAGAGGTAAAGAAAGCCAGAGAGAGAGAGAGAGAGAGAGCTCTCTTCTAGGGTGAAGGAGAAAGCTCTGCTTACGATTCACTGGTTCCGAGGATACTCAGACCCCGTCCTCCGCGCCCGAGGTAACTGTGTGCAGCACTAATTGAAGGTTTCAATGCCCACTCTCTAAGAGCTTCCAAAGTCCTTCGTGTGCTGATTGCATTGTCTCTCTTAAGATTCGATATTAATCACGAAGCGACCGCAGCTTTTAAAAAGCACTCGAGTGATAAGTAACCCTCAGTGCCTGTTGTGTGAATCCCAGGTGTACTCATCAGAGGTGCTGACTCCTGAAGCGAAGCCCAGGGAGGCTCGCGGGGCCCTGGTCTGAGTCATCAGTTTGTCTCCCGGCTGAATGGACTTGAGCCTGAGCGGCCACTCAGTGTGAAACTCGAAAGCTCTCCGTCGTACCTAGCTTCGTCTATATACTTTCTTTTCCCTAAAGAGTAAAAGAGAGCAAAATTTAGGCAAAACCCATTTTTGATTGTATTCACACACCCAGTGACAGGAAGCTGAGTTCACAAGGTTTTGTAGCCCAGTAGGAGTCATCCTTGGCTTTCGTCTACTGTAATGTCAGCCACCTTCACGGAGCTTGCTCAGTGGTACTTTAGGAATTACTGTTGAATGCATCAATAAATCAATGGACCATCTATGAGCTGTTTCAATGGGAAACAAAGATTAAGATAAAGTTTAAGTGTCATTGACTCCATTTTTCTAGGATACTTGTGTGCCCAGGGATGGGTTACAGTCAGGAACGAGTCAGTTGTGCTGCATTAGCAAGCGAACCCAAAGTCTTATAAGCCTGCGGAGTATGTACAGTACAGATACACATGCACGCACGCACACGCACAGGCACACACGCACACAACGTGCCCATCACAGACAAACTTCAATCAACAAGCGGGGAGGAGAACTGTTCCTGGGCCGACAGCTGCTTGTTAATTCCTTGCTTCTGTCATCCATTTGGAGCTAGATTTTCTTTTTCTTTAAATATTGCATTCCTAAAACAATACAATTCCAGTCAAATTCCCTTCAAGTTCTTTCATGATGTAGGTAGAGACCAAAATCCAGTTCATGAGAACAGCATGTTCACTCAGATCTCCGTTCCCAGCAGCACGTCTGGGAAAGCAAGAATCAGGACACAGACAAGTTGAACGGTTGCTAAAGCGTTTTTGAAATTGTGCAACTAAAATCAGGAAGTGCGGGCAAGCAAGGCCGGCGGGTCGTTTGGAAGCCAGGCCCGTGGCCCTGGGAGCGGAGAAGAGCAGGTCCGGCTGCAGAGGCTTTTGACAAATCCTCGGATCCCTCGGGTTGCTCAGGCTCCTGAATCCTCCTGTCTCAGAGGGAGGAGCATGGGCAAGACGTTGACCGGCCGCCATTCATTCCGCGGATGTATTGATCCCTGATGAGGAACTAATTAAAAAGAAGATCTCCTGCCATCCGGAAGACACAGGCTCGTTCCTGACTAAGCACTAAGAAATGTGTTATGCCAGGAACTGTGTCAGTAGAAAGGATCTCAAGGGCTCAGTGATGGCTTCAAATGTTTTTTGTTTGAGATGCTGAGTACTGAGCCCAGGGCTTTTGCACTGAGCAATATCCTAACCCGCGCGCGCGCTCGCGCGTGTGTATGCGTATGTGTGTGTGCGCATGTATTTAGAGACAGGGTCTCACTAAGTTGTTAAGTTGCCCAAACTGACCTGAATTTCCATCCTCCTGCCTCAGTCTCCCAGAGTGCTGGGGTTACTGGCGAGAGCCACCACACCCAGCTCCATTTGAACACTAGAGAGAATTTAGAAAAGAAAACTGGTGTTGGCATCAGTCAGCCCTGCAGTTTGGGACTCCCCAGGGGCGGAGGACTCCCCAGTAAACCTCTTCCTCCTGGAGCCTCGGGCCCTGCTGTTGAGGCAGGAGGGAGTGGACATTCCTGCCCCTTTTCAGGGTCCCTTAGGACCCCATCAGAACCCCCGACTGTTCTCGCTGCTCCCTGACTCCCAGCCACAGCAGAATGGATCCTTTCCTATCTTGCAGGGCAGGAACCGTGGCTCATGATAAATGTTCCTTAGGCCCCGAATATTCTCCAGTCGCCTCAGTTTCACAGCCTAGGAAGACTCCTCTGTCTTTGCTGCAGCATGCCTTTCTGGGGCGTAGAGAGGGGCCCCGTGGAGTGGATGGGGATGGGCAGGAGCATGCCACGTGCTGGAGCGCAGAGCTCCAGGGAAGGGGTCGCCCCCACACACGAACCCCTCTCCTCCTGCCCCCTGAAATCACAGGAGATGCTGACTTCAAGACAAAGTGAAAGCAAGCCCCGTCCTCGGGACACGGGTTGTTTTATCCACCGTTAATCTCCGTCCGGCGCGATTCTAACACTTCCCTGTGCTTTGCAGAATCTCCACCCTCACAGAGGGCTGGCGGGAGGGAACCACAGGGCAAGGGGGCGCAAGCAAGGGAGACCCCAGCACCCCTTCCTTGGCACCCGTCCTCAGGGTGTTAGCGAACTGGAATCTGCTTGCTGTCCCGCGCTTGGTTTCTCTGTGCCTTGTTTCAGTGACACCTCCTCCCAGTCCTTCCGACGGGCGAGGCACGGGTCCCACTGCACTGGACACAGCTCCGCTGAGCACAGACTGGGTGGAGAGCCGCGGAGGGCAGGGGAGTCTCTCAGCGGCCGAAGGGTGTGTGGCTGATTCCACAGTGGGGCAACTGTGGGCAGCGTTATGAAGGCGGGGCGCAGCGTCCTGCACACGCTGACCCACGCCTGTGGACATGCACCCCAGTGCGAGGCCCTGGGCTGCGAGGGCTTCCGGCTCTGAAGTTCTGAAGATGCAGCTCGGGAAGCGAAAGCTGCGCCTCTGGTGGCCTCATGGGGACACTGCAGGCGGGGGCCGTTGGGCTCAGATGCCCAATCCTCACATCTCAGCCTCCAGGTCACTGGGATTACAGGTTGCTCCCCGAGTTTTCCACCCCTCTCTCTCCACCTCCCTGCCCTCCAGCCCCACCCAGGACCCCGGACAAGGCCATCCTCTCTCCGTGACCTCTGGGGTCGGCTCCCAAGCCCTCCCCGCGGTGGGCCTCCTCCACGAAGCTGTCTGTCCTCCTCCTCTCACTGCAGCACCCCAGATCATCGCTGTGGAGAGGCTGATGGGGCCCGGGCCTGGGTGTCTTGTCCTTGGTCAGTGACCTCATTGCCCAAAGAGCCTGAGGGCATCCAGCAGGAGCACAGGGCAGAGGGAAGTCGCCACCTCCCTGCCCTACAGAAGAAGGAAAGGGGGGGGGACTGGGCTCCCGAGGTCCCTGGAAGGACGCCCTGACCCGAGGCCCTCCGCCAGCCACACCTGCTACAGGTTCTCCCAACAGCGCAGGCTTGGGGCCCAGGGTACCCAGCAGGTCTAAGTTATCAGCACCGCTGTCCTGCAGGCACAGGAGAGGAGCGGGCTCGGGCAGCTCAAGCTCTAAGGACGCAGAGCTGCGCACCCCTGTGCCTGTCCAGTGCCCCAAGAGTCAGGATGGAGCCATCGCACATGCACGCACTCCTGTGTTCATTGCCCAAGTCCCCAGAGCCAGCTCTCTGGGGGACTGGTGGACTGGGGGGCAGCAGGTTAAGGCCGAGATGATCCTCTCGCAATGACAGGCAAACCTTCCAGAGTTGGAAATCGCCGTGTGCTCTGAGCGCTGGCTCTGAACAGCGATGAGGGTGAGGACCCTCCCTGCACGGGAAGGACACCCGTGCACCCGTGGGCGAAGGGGCCTTGTTGGGAGCCTTAGGTATTCACTGATGCTTAGAAAGACTTGCTTGAAGAAATACATAAGAAGCAAGGCCAATGCACACTAAAAACTGCCTTTAAAACCACTTTATTGTCAACGAACTTAAAAAAAAAAACCTGCTGAAATAAGACACCCAGTCTGTGACTGAAGGCACCGTCGTGCACGGGGCTGAGCTTGCGAGCAGCCCGAGGGTGCTTCTGAGAGACTTCCAGGCTTACGCGTGCGCACTGCTGAAGGTTTCAGTGTGTGAATCGGGGCTTATTGCCCACGGAGGCTGCTGGGCTAGCAGACGTGGAGAGGGCGGCACAGACCGGGCAGGCGGCATGTGGGCCAGACTGTGGTCACTGCATCATGGGACAGGATTGAGCCAGAGGGAAAGAGAATCAGCACACACACCAGCATCTCCCAAAGGAACGGCTGGGTACTCATGAAGGTCCAGAGAGCTCCTTGGTTATCACGAGCAATTCAGCCCTTATCAGCTGCACTTTTTGTGTGCATCACAATGATTAGTTAGTAAACCACAGAGCTCAGAGATAGCACCAGGTCAAGTGGGGTGGCGGGGGGTCAGGATGAGCCAGGGTACCCCGAAATGGAGCAGCGAGGGCTGCGGGCCCAGGCTGGCACAGGAAGCTTGTGTTCACATCAAGCCTGCTAGCTCCCACTTGAGCATGTCTCTCTCCCTCTTTCTCTCTCTCTCTCTTCCCCCCTTTCCTTTTCTGTGGCTGAGGGTGACAGGTGAAAAGTCAGCTCTATAAATGGACAATGGTCAAGGCACACAATATTAGAACTCAGACCCATCAGCTCAGTGACAATCACCAGAAAGCCAACCACAACCTGGGCAGCTGTCCGCTCAGGACAGCTGGGGCCTGGTCAGTGTGAAGGCTGCCCTTGACTGGTTAGATGCGGAGATACCTGGAGAAGGGACTGCATTGTGAGGGCATCAATCTCATCAATGGATTTACCCAGGGTTGAGTTCATAGCTGGATGTGCTGTTAGGAGGTGAGGTCGGGTTGAAAGAAGTGGGTCGTGGGGGCCATGCCTTGGAAGGGTGTTTGGCTCACTCTCCCTCTCTCTCTCCCTCTCCCTCCATCCCCGTCTCTGTCTTTCCCTCTCTCTCACATCTCCCTTTCCCTGTCACCCTCTTATGGTTGATACACTGTGTCAACTTGAGCAGTTCAGAAGTTTAACTGAGAGACTCAGCAGGGAGCCAGGGTGCTTACTTTGTAAATATCCTCATCCTGTGCAAAAGAGGGCAAGGACATTTTGTGAGTGTTACAGCACCCTGAAGGTGGGGGGGCTGTATACAATTTAAGGGATGGAGAAGAGGCTTGCGTTTGCCCTCTTTGGCTCTGGCTGCTGCCTTGAAGTGCTGTCCCTGTGCCATGCCACCCTGCCTTGGAGCCAGCTGATTATGGACTGAAATCTCCAGAAACTGTAAGCTAAATAAACCTTTCCATACAGGTGTTTTGTCCCAGCAACAAGAAAAGCAACCAAGACACACCCTCTCCCCATGCCTCTCCTTCTTCCTCTCGCTCCCTTTCTCCCTCTCTCCTTTTCTCTCTCTCTACCTTCCTTCCTCCTTCCTGGCTGCCATGAGGTGAGCAGATTTTTCCCCCATGCCCTTCTGCTGTGATGTTCCTACCATGGAGCCAGTTGGCCTTGGACTGAAGCCTCTGAAACCATGAGCCAAATTGAACCCCTCCTCCTTTAAACTACACGCATGCCAGGTGTTTTGTGCCAGCAGCACAAAGGTGACTAGTACTTGTGTCTGCCAATTTCCCTATGTTTTGCCCCACTTCCTACCCAGGCCCAGCCCGAAGCAGCTAAGCTCTCCAACCAAGCCCCGCAGACGCGCTCCTCTCAGCTGCCCGCTGCAGCTCCCATGAGCGCAGCCACCCTGGCAGGC
The DNA here is from genome assembly GCA_004365215.1 of Cuniculus paca. Taxonomy (NCBI): domain Eukaryota; kingdom Metazoa; phylum Chordata; class Mammalia; order Rodentia; family Cuniculidae; genus Cuniculus; species Cuniculus paca. Next base: position 6,744 of record RJWT010032148.1, on the reverse strand, counting down.
AGAAGCCGCCCCTCTCTTGATAGCTGTGGCTCTTTCCCACCACCCCGCCTGCCTCCCCAACTGCACAACATGGAAGCCCCAGCCAGCACCCCAGGGTCCACAGGCTCTGGGCAAATGGGCTGTGTGGTTCTCACTGGGGAAGTCTTCAGTTACTTTTCCGCAGAAGTCCCACGAGCTTTCTAATGCTGTCACTAGTGTGATTCGCTATTAAACATGCCAGGCTCGGAGCAGTAACCAGCACCTGGTGAGAAGGGATTGCCTTCGTCACTGGGAGTCCTAGGCCTGAGCCCACTTGGCAAAAGCATCAAGGCCTGGTGAGACCCTTTCCCTCTGTGCCCCTGCGTGACCCAGGCAGTGACCAGAGAGCTGAATTTCTGCTTAAATGCAGAAAAAGGAAATGGAAAATAAACACCAAAAAGCAAAGACCCCAGCATATGACTTTAGTCGTATCCATGAAGATAGGCTGATGCTTTTCCTCCCCTCGTGTGCCTCTCCCTACCCCAAAGTTCACCATTTAATTGGGCCTTTGCTCACGGGGCCAGCTTCCCTATACACAGAGAAAAGGAAACACACTTCCGGTGGGCACATGCAGTGCAGGGGAGGCGACATCTCCTCGGGGACCCTTCCTCTGTTATTATTTGATTTTTCTCAGATTCAGCCAGGCTGGAGACCCTGCTCAGCATATTGGAAAATAGATTTCCTCAAGTGCAGGCTTCGACCCAGGAGACCATAAATTGTTTTGCTCCCCTCTGTGCGAAGCAGGGATGGAAATAATGAAGGATCCAGTACAGTGCGGGTTTCTGCAGGAGCTGTTCTGGGCCTGTGGAGGGGTGGAGGGGGTCGGGGTGTCCCCAGCTCTGGGCACAGGAACAGGCTGGGTGCTGCCCCTCGGCCACTCAGCAGGTGCCAGGCTCTCCTTCCTAATAACTTCGTTACTGCCCAAACTGCTTTCTGTGGGCTTTCACAGGTTCACGGACTCGCAATGAGTTGTGCTGCACCCAGAGAGCCAGAAAGGAGAAAGGGGACCAAGCAGAAGAATCCCACCGTCCTTGTGAGATGTCCCTGCACAGTCCGGCTGCCAGGTCAGCGATCCAGGAGCACAGGCTGCGAACGCCTCCTCTGCACCCAGCCTGGTGCCTGACCCAGGCACCAACACGCAAACGTAGGTGACCCCCTCCAGACAGACACAGTCGAAGTTTCCAGAGGCGCAGGGCCACTTAGAGAGGAGAACCAGCTCTTTCACTAGGTTTTTGGAACTGATAGGAAAGCACACACTTTTGCTCTTCATAGCAGTGTAGACCGAACTAGATGCTACTCCAACACACTCCAAACACACAGCGCTACCAAGTGGATGGGCTTGTGTCTCGCTCCTGCAAGCCCCAAGGGCAATGCTACTGATGAGCGAGCAGCTCCCTCCCGAGGCCGACTCAGGGCCCGGGCTCCTCCCTGCTGACCTGCACCTCTGCCTGCAGAAGCCTCACCGCGAGGCATCACGCTGGGGAGGAAGGATGGCACTGGAGAAGGCGCCACGTATACAGCCTGGCACACACCAAGGTAGCAGGGCGGGGCACAGCAGGTACTCACCTGCCATTGGTTGGAAATCGGTCACGTGGATTCTGTAAACTGCGAGGAGGCTGCGAATAAAATATTACCCAGGAAGGAGAGGAAATAGGTTCAGAGATAAAGGATCCTGTCTCTGCTACAGCCCATGTGCACAGCCTCCAGTTTAACTAGGGTAGGGTTGTAAAACTCCAAAGAGGAAAGGGGAAGCATCAGCGTGCACTGTCTTTCTCCTCAGAGGGAGCAATTGGTGCGCACAGTGTAGACGCCCTTCTTCACAGGGTTAGTGGAGAAATTCTTCATGGAACAGGAGACCTCCGTGCTGCAAAGTGGGTGCGGTGCGCAGGAGGCAAAATCGCCACTTCTTCCCCAACACGGTAGAGAAACGCATAGGGTGCTTGCACAGGAAAAGCAAGATGCTATAATGTCTTTACGAGGAAAATTTAGAGAGGACTTTTTATTTCACAAATAAGGAGACCAGCAGGCTTTAGGTTAGACAGTCTACCTGAAACCACAGCGATATGTGGAGAAAGCAACTACCTGAGCAACGGAGGCTGGTGCAGGGCACTGGCATTTAAGTGAGTGAGTACTTACCGGGAGGACGGTAATTAATACACAGTAGCAGATGTGCCAGGCAGTAGTCCCACTGCGCCGCCTGACATAACCCTGAGAGGTATCGCGAGTTCTCCTTGTTTCGCAGAAGGGGAAGTGGAGTTCTGTCAGTTGACCAGGATGTGATTTCCGCTCATTGGCATGGAGATTTGTCGTCAAAACCCCTCAGTGTCGTGAGGCCCTAACCCCGTGAGAGGGAGTCAGGAGCGGCTTTTGTGTCGCGCATCTGTTCTCAGCGTGACTGTGGAGTTGCAGCAGCAGCAGCAGGGAGAGAAGCGTTGCGTAGCGGCTGCTGGGCCTGCCGGGGTCTGCATCCGGGGACAGGCGTCCACAAGACGAAAAGGATGGAGAGGGAGAGCAAGGGGAGGAGTGGGCAGGTTTGGCTCCAGGGCGGGAATTCTGGGCAGAAGCACGCCTGTCCTCACACCTTTGCAGGGTCCCAGACAGGGTGCCGGGTGGCCTCTTCGAGGGGGCTGACAGTTGCCACCCACATGTGTGAAGCCTTCACGCTGGTGCAGCCTCCTGCTGCATTTTAGCGGCTCAGGTTCAAAGCTCACGCGGGAGATGCAGAGATTCCCCACGAGGTGGAGATGACAGTACAGGCTGGTGGCAACTACTGTCACCTCATCTGGTGTCCTTGTCACAACCAACAGCCTCGGGTGCAGGTGAATCGGTCTGTGTCCAATGCCCTGTCAGCTAAGTGCCTTGAATATTGCTGCTTATTAATCGACGAAGTGGCATAAGGAAAACTACTCAACATTAGAATTAATCTCACCCTTTGTAAAGCTGGGACAGCAGCTCTTTCCTGAAAGGCGTTGTGCATGAGTGTGCGCACTCGTGTGTGTGAATCGTGTCCTGAAAGAAGTGTGCAGCATGCACTGACCTCCAGTGGCAGACGAGGCTCCTGCTCGGTCACCAGCTCTTTCCTTCTGATGTGCCTCAGTTTCCTCACCTGTTAAGCATCGCAACAGAGAATGAATCTGGTGGAAATATTGTCTGCCTGCCGAACTTCAGTTATTGACAAACAGTAACGATGTCTTGTGAATGTAATCATCTGTACTACAACACTACATAGTGGTTTCTTCTTTATTTCCTATCACCCATGTGTACCTGAACGAGCCAGTAGTGGATGAGGGTTTGTCCTAACATCCTGTCACACATGCAGGACTGATGTGCCCTGCTCTGCTTATTTTTTACAACACACCACTCCTAAGATAGTATGGGCCTAAGTGTTTATGATGCTAATTTCATTCCCTGTCTTCTCTATCATGTATTAAGTGCTCAGAGGACCAATAGAAACATGCAAACCCTTTATGCAGAAAGCAGGAGAAATCCAAAGTCAAAGATACTAAAAGACAAACCTTTTTCCTTTAAAAATATAACATTGCCTATGAAAACGTGTTTTGTGTCAAAACTTTATATGATGCCATAAATAATAAGATTTTATAATGTGAGGTCTGAATTGGCCACATATATTTTTCTAGTCTGCTTTTCTGCAAATTCATGATCAGATAATAAAATTTTATATTTTTTAAAATTTCATTTTCAACAAGTATAAATGAGAGTGATGCAGCTTTTCTTGGCAAAGGCAAATGGTGTTTGGTAATTTTTAATTTTAGAAGGATCTTCCTGCTGAAGCAAGTATTCCCGGAGCTATTTAGAATATTATATAGGCTGCAAAAACTTGGTATATATTTCTGGTAAATTATTGTGAAATACATGCTTTAGTACATATGAACTGGTGACTCTTTCAGAATCATTTTTTTCTAAAATATGTAACTTTTCATGCAAACATTTTTGTGTCTATCCGAACCTAATTCAACATGTGAATTTATACAAAGACATTTCAGTGTCTCCTCAGACAACTCCTGCACCTTGTGGACATCGGCAAGACATGGCAGGTGGCTTCCTGCTGCGTTTATAATTCGAGCATATTCTACAGCTTCACCTGCAATTAAAAGAAAAACTTAATTTTTAATTGTCTCCTTGTTAGTAATTGGTTCATCTGAAGCATTCTGCAAAAACAGCATCATTTTCCATCAATTGCAGTGCTCTTCTTGTTTAATTTCTATGTCTAAGCCTGTGCATATTTGCCTTGCAATAGCCACTTTTCAAAGCTAGGGACTGACTCAGAAGAATTTTAACTGCATGATTAGGCGCTATTGACTTGTCCATTTATTTGGTAATAACTTACTGACGTCTTCCATCTTTGCATAGAAGTCACAGAGAGGGACAGTTGGGCCTGGCGGGCAAGCCGCCCACTCTTGAATGTGTGCTGCACACGCTTGAAGCCAGCTCCTGGGGTGGCCCCTGCCCCTCGGGCCCCCAGGCACCCTCCCTGCAGTGCCCCAGTCCAAGCTGCTTCCTGGGCTCACCGCTGGGCCAGAGTTTGCTCAGCTCCTGCAGGAACCCCAAGTCACCCCCATCTTTCTCCCCTTCGGCCACATACACCATGGACACCCCCTGCGGATTACAAACTGTCTTCAGATGCTTCCCTGGAAGAGCACAGCACAAAATAGTCCACAAAACTTTGTTCTCCCATGATAACCAGGGTCCTCCAAAGCTGTCTGTCCTCTTCCACTGTCTCAGTGTGGTGACAGCTGCACCAGCGGGAAAAGGGGGGATGAAGACTGACTTAAGTGCTGATCACCCCATTAAACCAGTCCATGTGATTCCTGCCTGGTAAAGGTCCTCTGTGGCTCCCCCATAACATGACACCATGTCACAGGGCGAAGAAGGCTTTATGTTTGATGATAGAAAAGACTATTTTCACAACAGAGGGCTTGTGACCTCTGTTTCACAGATAATCTAGCCGCAGCTTCTCTGTGACCCAGGCGACACGGGCTCTTTCTTGTAAGAAGCAAATTCATTTCACATCATCACTGTGACACCGGGCACAAAACAGCTGAGCGCTTTCCTTCAGAGGGTGTCTTTTCATGAGGACCAAGTATTCTTTGCTGGCTGTGCAAACTTTTGGGATGAAGACTGGTAGGCACTGGGCACTGCCTTACGCTCCTGCCTCGGACAGGACCTGGAGTATTCTCCGCCATCCCATCCCGCTGGGAGACTTGGAGTATCTATTCCCCAGCCCAGGAGGAAAGTACGCATTGGAGCCCTTGTGAAGTAAATGCCTTTCGATCTTGCTTTAAATTCGCGGCTGTTTCTACTGTAAGCAATACCCGAGAGGAGGCCAAGCCTACACCACAATCCATGGTGCTCACCACTCCCAGGATTTTCCCATACTGCATCATTCACCGTCTACTCCGTGGATGCATGCATGAGGTGCCAGAGTTACAGCAGGCGTGGAGCAGGTTGATCTGAAGACAAGAGCACAGCTCCAAGCCCTGCCCTCCTGGAGCCCCGTCCGTCTGGGAGACAGCCAGGTTCAAGTCAGGAAAAGTAGTGCAGCTCATCAGTCCTGGTGCTGACGTTGTCACTCCAAGGAAGGAATGGAAAACGCTGGAGCTCACATTTTGGTGAGCAGCCGATAAGCACAAGGACTCACCGGTGTGACTGCCAGGCGCCCAGGGCATCGCATTGCAGACGAAGACAGACGCTGAGCTTATGAGCTCTGTGTGACTTGATCCCACCCCACTGAGTTCGATCATAGGCCTTGCACTGCTACACAACACACCAGACACCAGCGACCTGCACACCTGCGAGTCTGTGTGAGCCACCTGCACCCCGCCCCACCCCCACCTGCCTCTGGTCACTCACGCCAGGGGTCTCCCTGCAAGCCTCTCACCCTTCTCCCACCCACACTCCCAACAACCCACTCTCTGGCCCTTGTGTTTAGTGAAAGAGAATAAATTATGGCTGAGGACATGCATGCTAGTAAGCAAGATGGTCAGTGTTAAGTGACACCTTGGCTGGCACACAGCGGCACTCAGGCACTCCCACTGCCCTGGGTATGCAGTCAACACTGGCAGCCAGTTGGTGGACAGCAGAGGAGACTGTCCTCCTACATGATCCTCGGGCTGGACACAGCCATTAAAATAACCTGTAAAGGAGGAAATCCCATCTGCCTGAGCCAGTCAACCTTTCCCTGTGGCCCTCCCCAGCCAGCCCCACAGTGGATGAGCCCACTCGCCCCACTGCAGGAAGTGGAGGCGGAGACAGAGACAAAGCTATAGACGTGGGTATGGATAGGAATGGGGTAGAGGTGGGTCCCACTGGTTCCGTTTCTCCGGCAGAACCATAATAGATACAGCAAATACCCTGTAAAGATTGTTCATCGCTCACTTTATCTTCAAATGATGAGTGTCAGATACTGAGCATCAATCCACAGGGGTGTGGGCTTGTGTGTGGATGTGTGTCTGTGTAAAAACTCTTCAACTCAGTCTGAAGGCAGAAGGCATGCTCTCATTGGCTCTGGGAAATCTTGAGCAATTCCCGCTGAATTTCTGGATTCCTCCATGCAGTGCCCTCTTCTCTATAGATGTGGCTCTGATTCTCAGGGTTAAGGGTTGAGGACCCTCCCGTCTCTGCCCTCCTCCCTGTGCAGTTCTGGGGCCTGCAGAGAATGGCACCCTGCCTACAGGCCAGTCCCCACACATCACTGGAGGGTGACAT